>LOEQ01003176.1:46223-74394 GCA_001685075.1 Bramus lutescens | reverse complement strand
TGAAAAAGGTACTGAGTCACATGGCTAACATAGATCAGAATAATGGGTTAATATAAGTCATAAGCGCTAATAAGTAGCCTGAGCTAATGATCTAATCAGATTTATAACTTTAGAGATCCCTGTGTGATTTTCTTTGGGGCTTGCCAGCTGTGGGGTACCTGGCGGGACAGAAACCCCAACAAGCAGGCCCCCGCTCATCTTCCAGCAATGCTTTAAGTTTACTTTCCTCTTTCTTTTCTATTGGGTTTGCTATAAATGGATTTATGTTAAAGTCTTTGATCCACTTGGTCCTGAGTTCTATGTATGGGGTAGATGTGTATCTATATGCATTCTTCTACATATTGACATCCAGATATGCCTACAACATTAGTTAAAGATGCTTTCTTTTTCGATTGGATTTTTTTTTTTTAGGAGCACACTATTCTATAAGTTGCCTTAAGCAGTCATTTTTATCTGATCATTGGCTCTTATTATTAAACAACAAGAAAATCCTTAACATTTTTAGGGGAACTTTGATATTAAGTAAGAATAGGATTATTGCTAATGGCATCTTATAAGACTTGTGACATTTTGTTGTATTTAAAGGCCGACTAATATTTTACACCTTTATATAATGATATCAATATATATGGTTATAAGTACCCCTTTTAAAATGTAATTAGGAGTCAATAACCATATCATGTATACTTAAATTGTGGCATCAATATATTTTGTGCCTTCAAACATGCATTTATTCTAGTACATTGTGTGACAAAAATTTGTCACAGGGAAACACAATATTCACATTTATTCACCTCATGTCTGTAACCCAAGAACCATGAAAGTATATATACCACCAAAGTGGTATAACTAACGAGTTTTATTGGGATTACTTACAGGAATATAGGTGACAGGTTAATTATAGGAGCAGAAATTATTAAAACGCAGCTGTATGAACAAGGCCATCAAAGCATGGATGGCAGCTCAGAAAAGCTGCAAAACATACTATATAGCCCTAAGATACTGCAGGTAGCTAAAGAAGTTGGTTAATGTCCTTTCCTTGTGATTTAATTGGTCTAAACCTTTTGTAGGGAGCTTGATTGGTTTCTGATTTTTCTTGGCTTTGCTTGTTCTGAGGGATAATCTCAGATTGGATTGTTTAACTCAATGGGAAATAGTCTATATGGTCAGCTTCAGGCACTTCCTGAGCAAAGGAGCAGTAGAGTCAAGGGAGAAAGGGAACATAAATGGGTAATAGAGAACGTGAAATAGTTATACACATGCATGAAAATGCCACATGAACTGGCCAGTGGTGGCGCACGCCTTTAATCCCAGCATTCGGGGGGCAGAGGCAGGTGGATCTCTGTGTGTTCAAGGCCAGCCTGGTCTACAAGAGCTAGCTCCAGGACAGACTCTAAAGCCACAGAGAAACCCTGTCTCGAAAAACAAAACAACAAAAAAAGTCACATGAAAACTACCAATTTGGTTTAATTAATATACAAAGTCAAAGCAGAAATGAAAATGTGTAGAAGGAGCTCAAATATAAAATAGTATATTGACTATGATGGCTTATTGGTCGATGCTTTATTACAAACAAATGTGGCTTGGCATAACACACCTTAAAGGTTTATTTCTCTTCTGAGAATTCATGTAACCATTTGTGATGAAAATAACCAATGATGTAACACTATTGCATAAACTGATCACAATGGATAGCTTTCTTGCCATTTTTCTCAGAGCAGGATTGTTTATTTCAAAAGCAGGAAATATACAAATTGGTTATATCTAATATGAATTTTGTTAAGAATTTTAGTTTGTTTGTATGATAACCATTACCATTATCTATGAATGTGGTTGTGGGTAAACAAATTTCACAAGATGAATATAACTCTAATTCATTAGTTTTCCGGATGGTATGAGATGAGAATGAATGAATTATAGTTCTTTAATCATATTTTTATTAAAAAATTCATATAATATTTATTAACAACTATTTTCATAAACTAATCATACAAAGCATTTCATTTTCCATTTAAAACTAGAAGCCAGATGAAACAACTGTTGGTGTTATAGCTTAACTGATTGATTTTTCAACGTTTGTCACACATCTCTTGTGTTAGGGATTCAAAATTTAATACTGTGAGAGTGGTCAGTAAGTACAGCAGACAGCTTGTGAAAACAGCTCCTAGACAAATGAAGCAATAGGTCTTCCTAAGTGAACTCTCAAATCTGTCACGATATACACCTGCTATAGTGAGCAGTCTGGCAGGTGGATAAATCGGCCCTTGCTGATGGACCACAGAGCCCTTTCCTGAAGCATAGCACCCCAAATCAAAGCATTGGCAAAGTCTTTTCATGTGCTTGATTTCATTATATAGAACATACATTACTTTTGTAAAATGTTAGGCATCAAAGTCCTGGTACAAATGATCTTTTTTTTTTTTGTAGACACTATTTATAACGGTGCTAGCGAATGGAGGAAAAATATAGTTCTAGTTTCTTGAAAATGATAATGTCTTTTTCCTCCTTGTTAGCATGAAACTTATTTGTTGTTATCGGAATAAACATAATACAAGTTTCCTACACTTTTGTTTTATAATTATGTCTCCAAATTATATAGTCTAATTGGATATTGTATTTTGTGAGGTTCTGTTAAACTTCAATGTCTTTTCATATTGTTAAAACATTTTGTTTATCCAAAGAAAGTTGAAGTTTAAAGGACTAGACATAGCTAATGATCTAACAGAGTTTACTCTCTTCATACACAGAATATCGTGAAGAAAGGTATATGTAATTTATATTTTAAATTAAAACATTGTTAATACAGTGTTCTCTAGCTCTATGTAAATACTTGGTGTAGATTTATACCACTTCAATGTAAATAAAATATACAGGAAAATTGAATGTTTTCAGAAATATCAGTAAAGTATGCAAAAAATTCAGGTTTCTATTCCTTAAGAAGCATCTATGCATTTCATAAAAATAGTATTTTATCCATGAATAAAAGTAGAGCCATAGGATGAAATCTTTCTAAATGTAATGTTAGCATCTGGGAATAGCTGTGATAGCATGGCCTAAGGCAAATTCCTTGAGGTCTGTGTATTCACATCTTTGAAATATATTTCAGACTAGGGAAAGTTTTTTATTCCTAGCTTTTGTATTAACTAAGAATAAAGAAAATTAGACCCAAGACTGCTTGTCAAAGATACTGTAGGATTTAATATATGCTGCTTTTTTTTAAAGAAAGGGCTCTAGCCAGGGTTAATACATCACTCTTCAGAACAAATGTAGAACAATTAAGATGCATAATTACATCATTTAACTGGGAAGTAGCCTAATATGATTGAAAAGCATTATGCGGCCATAGCACTGCTGATGATGTTTATATTTTTCTTTGAGTATGGTGGGATGGGGCAAGTATTTTGATAATAAAAATATGTGACCATCCCAGATAAGTCAAGCAGAATTAATAAGAAATAATACCTGGTGTAAAGCCGACTTTCAGATTTGACTGATGAATTTTCTTTTACATGTTTACCTTTAGTGGAAACTCAGATTCCACTGGGACACAATCTAACACTGCATAGAATAATACAATGATCCCAGAGAGGTGTGAGCTATATATTTATATGTAGATCTGTACCTTCCAAAAGACATACAAACATAATTAACACCACTAAGAGATTTTTAATATTAAAATATTGCCAAGGTAGGAGAGAAATAATTATAACCTTGTAGAATACTCTGAGGACAGCTTTCAGCAACATTCCTCTCTACCCTGACTCTTGCATTATTTTTTTTCCTTTTTGCCATAATGTTTCTCAAACCCTGAGCAGAAAGCAGAGATCGGGGAAATTAACAACGATATTCAATGTAAGGCTGAGTATTCAGTCTTTTACTTTTAGTACTTTGAGGAGTTATGAGTCTATGCATTGATTATTGTCTGTTGCGTTTCTGCTGGTATGTAGGGTCCTATGATCTTGCGTTGATCAGCTAGTGTGAATTCAAAATTGCAAATTCCATGCCATGATAAAAAGACTTTGCACTGTTCAACTACCCATATTTCCTCTTCCATAATGTTCCCTGATCCTTGGTAGTGAAATGCACTTGTTCTGCTTATGACTGAATATTCAGGGTCTTGCTCTCAACCCTTTGACGTGCTATCCATTTCTGAATTAACAGTTGTCTACTGCAAAAGAGGCTTCTTTGACCTCAGTTAAGAGCAATAGAGGTCTATGAGTATGAACATAGATAAGCAGAAGGCAGATTGACAATATGACCTTGGAGCACATGAATTATATGGTAGCTGTACTTGCACAAGAATTGCACAATATTGAGTAGCCAAAATTCCACAATGAGTCGGCTAGGAGATAACAAAGCACTTTGCCTAACCAAAGCACAACTGGCGGTTGATGTCTGCAAGGCGAGAGAACTAATCTTTTCATCGGTATGGTCAGTTGCAGGTTTCCCATGGATCATTGGCCAAACCTACAATCCTTGCACATATGGGTACTGAAAAGTGAATTTAGTGGATAATTAAAAATAAAAGAAAGTAAACACAGAGGAGGACACAGGGTTGAAAAAGAGTTATGATAAAATATCTAGAGGGAATTATAGGTATAGAAAATAATGGAAATATAATTGTATTTCATTGGATACTTATATGGAGCTCTAAAAGAGTAATATACTTGAGGAAAAAGTTATCAGGCACCATGTGATAAGAGAAAGGGATGGCTTTACACCATGCTGTGCCACTCGCTGATATTTTCACAGATTTTATAAAAGGTAGGTGTGTTAATAACAACATTTGAGGATATCTTTGCAGGGTCATGTGAGGCAGAGTTGTTTTGGAAGACAGGTAAAAACGTGAGAGTAGAGCAATGTGATTCTACTACTGTGCTTTTCACTAGTCACGGGGTTTAACAATTAACTCCTCTTTTATGGGCCTCATTTGTAACATACAAGACCTAGTTATTAAATAATCTCAAATAATTGTCATTGTGATCAGCTTGTTATTCTAAAAACCTTAATTTTAACTTATTCTAATTTCACTGTAAAAAATGTTGCACATAAATAGAAGTGTTAGAACATATTAGGCTTTATTTTTTTGACTTCCAAATTATATTTAAATATTTTTCTAACTTGGATATTTCAGGACTTCTCCCAAGTGCTGCTACCAAATTTTTCTTGAACTATGAAACTTATAGTAGTAACACACGTAGACACACATATGCAAATACTCACAAGAGACACAGATGCACACACAGAAAGAAGGCACAGTCAGAAACAACATACATACATACACATATACATATTCATACACACATGTACAACACAAACATACACACATACAAAAAACAGAAAATATAATTTCAAATGCATGCTAAACTATCTAATAAAACATTTATGAATCTGTGTGTATAATATATATATTACAAAGCTCAGAATTTGGGATCAGAAAATGATTTAAAGTAAATAAATATTCAGGATTGAATATGATAATGATTTTAAATGTTCTATTCAAATTACACTCAATAGGAAAAGTTTATGAATGAAATAATGAATAAAATTTTATTCTTGTAAAAGTTTATTTTTATAAGTGGGATTAGAATAATTCTTGTGAATTGTGAATATTATACTGTATATTTTCTAGTATTTATATATTAATTCCATTTACAAATGCTGGAATTACTTGGTTTACAGAGACATAAATATAAATTTAATATGCTATGCTATTTTATTGTAGAATAGACTACTGCAAATTGCTAAAAATGCTTGCCATAAAGCAGTATTCTGCAAGCTGTCATATCACATGCCTATTGTGTCTCTTGACTAGACCAACATATAGTGATTGACAAATCATCCAGGTTTACAAGTACCTACAATGTTAATAAAATAACCTAAGGATAGGACTAGTCTAGCTGCATAGCAAGATATTATTTTATAAGCAATGTAGTAATGTAAGAGAATAAAAAGATGAATGAATTAATAAGATGAATTATGGAATAGTCTTTAGTGTCAGAACAAATGACACCAAACCTGTTCCCTTCTCCAGTGACCTCTACATCTGGCATTTATATGCCTCTACACATACACACACATACACACACACCCTTAATTAATACAATGTAGAAAATATTAATTATTTTAAATTCTAGATCAATTAATTAATTCATATCCTGAAATATAACGTTCTGTAGAATCCGTGGTAGGAAACAACCCATGCAGTGCATATTAAAAACTGAAGAATATTTAGGATTTTATATGACTCATGAAATAAAGAATTAGGTTTTTGTATTGTGATCAGTGATATGAGGTTCCTGAGTAAAAGACATTTAATTTGTTGTTCAAAGCACTAGCAATAGACAGAATATTTTCTGTATGTTTCTCATTTCCCCAAGCCTAATTACTACAGCCACTAAAGCAATTCAGATGATAGCATATGTGTTGAGTTATCATGAGAAACAGGATCTCAATGCAGAGAATTGTCATTTCTTTTAGTGAAAGAAACAAAGTGACTCCTCTTCATTTCAGCGTGGCAATGTATCTTCAACATCAATAGCTACAAAAGTATCTATGACCCTCTTAAACTTTAATTAGTGACATAAGTACTGGTGTTTCATAAACCTTCGTATTAAATGTAATAGACAGTCACACATACTTCAAAATTCTTAGAAGCAGAATGAGAATGTGTCAGCCTAGTGTAAGGAACCAATAAAATTAGACTCCTGTGCATGCTAAATGTCTTTAGCTAAGCACTGTCCATGGGCGAAAGTAGCACATTTACGCAATAAACGTGAGCAAATGTGTTTCAACTTAAAAGATAAAGGTTGAAAAACACAAGGAAGAAAATTCTATGTGCTTTGGTATCATGATATAAAAATCCTGTGCTCAGAGTTACATTAAACTATTGTTAAAGGAATGTTAAATGATTTCACTTTAAACATGACATTAGATTTGTAAGCAAAAATATGTAAAATCTGTGAGTAGGCTACTAATTTAAAAATAAAAATTAATTTTTAATTATCTTTCTGTTCCCCATTCCTGTGTTTGCTGGGAAATTACAGGATTACATGTCATTGATAGACTGTGTTCAAATTTTCATCTTAATGTTGCCAAGTGCTCTGGTGTTGGGAGAGTCTCCCTTCAACTTTTCTTCCTTTGTTTTAGTTTCTCCTTCTCTGAAAGGAGGAAGATGCAAGGACTGTGTGCAGTACACCCCGAAATTAATACTCAGTAAATGTTCCTGAACACTCCACTGTCTTTGCAAGTGTATATAGTGAGCAAGCCTATGAAAACAAAAGAATTAGCCCCAGTTGGGTACCATGAAAATGAGATTAGTGGATGGCTAATAAAATGATTAAGATAGAATCTTAAATCTCCACATTTAGGAAGATAAATAGAAGCATAAAATTTTTGTTAAGAGTGCAGGTTTGGGTACTATGGGATTTAAGAGAAATATAAGCCAAATTTCCAAATATTTAAGGAGAAATTTAGTGCCTTTTAATAGAGAGTGAACAAATAGCAATTTATAACACCTGAAAATAAACAGATAGCTCATTATGCTGTTTTCAAGTTCAAAGAGAAGTTTAAAAAAAGATTAGGCAAGGAGGTGGTGGCACATGACTTTAATCACAGTACTGGGGAGGCAGGGATAGGTGGGTTCAAGGCCAGCCTGGTCTACTAGAGCTAGTTCCAGGACAGGCATGAAAGCTACACAGAGAAACCCTGTCTCTAAATAAACAAACAAACAAACAAACAAACAAACGAACGAATGAATGAATGAATAAATAAATAAATAAATAAAAAGCATTAGTTACTTTGCTTTATTATCTTATTTGTTTTATGTCTTCTTCCTAATTTTTCATTTAGATAACATTTTCTTTGCATTTATTTTACATCTCAGTGACTTACCGCTCCCTTTTATTCTCCCATTTCCTCCCCCACCTCCTCTAGTCTCTGTAGTTCAGGCCTCTCAAACTTACAGTCCCTCCTGTATGCCTTCTGAGAGTTAAGAACACAAGGACGATCTTCTGTTTAAAAAGAACATGTGTAAGATGTCACAAAGCAAAAACAAAAAGCAAACAAAAACCAGTATCTACTACAGAATTATAAGTATAGCATTATTTTATTCTAACCAATTATTGAAATTTTAGGTGATAATTCTAACCATTTTAAATAATTTAATTTTATTCATTTTACATTTCAACCAGTTTTTCCTCCCATCCCTCCTCCTGCCTCTCCCCAGAGCACCCCTCCCACTTCTTCCAAAGGACAATGCCCCCTATGGAGAGTCAACAAAGCACACCACATTATGCTGGGGGAGGACCAAGCCCCTCCCTACTACATCAAGGCTGACAAAACTTCCCACCACAGGAGATGGATTCCAAACAGTTATTTCACACATCAGGGATAGATCCTGGTTCCAATCAGAGCAAGATACACAACTGTCTCTCATATGCAGAGGGCCTAGTTCAGTTCCACGCAGACTGTACAGCTGCTACTCTGTGGTTTGTGAGTTCAGCAGTCCCTGTAGATTTTCCCATCATGATCTTGACCTCCTTGGATACCCAGTTTTCTGAGAAACTGCCATACTGTTTGCCAAAGTGGCCATACAGTTTTCACTCCCACCAGTAATGGAGGAGTGTTCCCCTTACTCTACATCCTCTCTGTCATAAGTTCTCATTGGTGTCGATTTTAGTCATTCTGACAAGTGTAAAATTTTATCTCAGAGTTGCTTTGTTTTGCATTTTCCCGAAGGCTAAGGACTTTGAACAATTGCTTAAGTGTATTTCAACAATTTTGTTGAGAATTCTCTGTTTCATGTCATCACCATTTGTTAAATATATTTTCCTTTTTCCATTGTACAATTTTGGCTTCTTTGTCAAAAATCAGGTGTTCATAGGTGTATGGATTAATGTCAGGATCTTCAGTTTGATTCCATTAGTTTACATGTCTGTTTTTATGCCAATACCAAGCTGTTTTTGTTGTAGAGTATGAAGTCAGGGATGGTGATTCCTTAAGAAGGTTTTTTATTGTACAGGATTGTCATAGCTATTCTGGCTTTCTGTTTTTCCAGAATTGAATCTGTTGATTGCTTTAAGTGGGATTACTATCTTTACTATATTGATCCTAAATATCCAAGAGCATGTGAGAACTTCTAACTTTCTGATATCTTCATCAATATCTTTTTTTCAAAGACTTAAAGTCCTTGTCATACAAATCTTTCACTTTTTTGGTTAGAGTTACCCAAAGATAGTTTATATTTGTGAATATTGTAAAGGGTGATGTTCCTTTGATTTCTTTCTCAGCCTGTTTATTATTTTAATCTAGGAGTGCTACTTTTTTTTAGTTAATATTGTTTACCACACATTACTAAATGTGTTTGTTAACTGTCAGAGTTCCCTGACAGAATTTAGGAGTCACGTATATATACTATCATACCATCTGGAAATAGTTTGATTTCTTCCTTTCCAATCTGTATTTCCTTTATCTATTTTTGTTGTCTTATTGCTCTAGCATTTGTTGTGGTTTGAATATGTCACACGAAGTTCAACTGTACACCTTCATCCTCTTGAGAGGAGAGCTGACACAATAGGTCACAGAAGAGATGACTATAATGTGATGCTCAAGAATAAATCTATGCCATCATTTGGCTAAGAGTATACTACAATGATATGTAAAATGGGCTAGCTTGTCACTGTTTGCTTGTGCTGCCTCTCTGCCTTAGCCATTCTTCCATGGCAGAATTTAGTATCTAAACCTCACCAACTGCAATATCTTTGCATTATACTTGGCATGGTTCTGTGCTATATGAAGACAATACATGGTCTTTAAGGCAGACAATCTTAAGGGTTCCACTATCTCAGCACCAATTTGTTAAGAAATGCTTTCCAAAAATTAGAGAGTGGAAGGATAGTGACTTTTTTCAACCTTCTTAATGATAGATCTGTGAATTGCTACTCAACTCATTCTTTTTATCAAGGGATATGAAACTCATTGGGAACATATTCATTCTGATATTGGATGCATTCCTGAGTAGAGTCTAGTATTCCTTTGTCACTTCTGTTGGCAAGCAGCTGTCCTGGTGACACATATCTACATTTAGAATTTAGTGGAAATTCCTTGTCACCACACATTGTCAAAGATGCCACCTGTGGTTTTCCCTACAACTGTGTGATCAAGCCTGTGGTTTAGGTCTGAGTCACATCCCTTGTTGGTGTGAGTTTTTAAATAATGTTAATTGGCCTGTGTAGACGGAAGCTGTTTGTTTGCTCCTGGCTTCCCATACCAGAAAATAATCACACAGAAGCAATATTATTTAAATCACTGCTTGGTCAACCACTTAAGCATATTACTAGCTAGCTCTTAACTCTTTGATTAACCCATTTCGATTAATCTGTGTATTGTCACATGGCTGCTGCGGCTTATAGGTAAGGTTCCTACACATCTCTCCCTGACAATGGCTGTGTGGCTTCTCACTGACACTGCCTTCTTTCTCCGAACATTAAGTTTAGTTTTCCCCACCTAGCTCTATTCTACCCTATCACAGGCCAAAGTTGCTGGTTTATTCATTATTCATTAAACAATAAAAATAACACATATATAGAAGGACTTCTCACACCAGGCCTGGGGTTATATAAAGTTAACTAATAAATGAGTTCATTTTAGTGTCTGAGAAATTTTTTTGAGAACTGGAGACTGAGAAGGAGTGAACAAGAATTAACCATTGAATTAAGAATTATTGGCCTTATTATGTATATGTATACATATATATATAACATAATATACATATATAATATAATTTTCTATATGCATACACAAATATATTTATGAAGTATAATACAGGAATAAGAACCTTTTCTTCCAAGTTCAGCCCTGATTACAAACAGCAACTGGCTGAGAGATGTACTTGCAGCCTCAAAGGAGAAGGGACAGGCGAAACATGAAGGAGAAGCCAATTGCTTCTCTAAGAACTGTGGCCCCTCTAAATATAGTTTATTAATATTCTGTACAATTCTATGTATTTTCTTATACACACATATTAAATAAACACACACACACACACACACTAAATGCCAGGTGGTTTTTTAATGAGAGAGAGCAAGAAAGAGTACAGATCTGGTCTGTTGGAAAGATTGGAAGGTGATGAGGGAGGGGCAACATAATCAGAATATATTGTACGAAAAAATCAATTTTCAATGAAAATGAAAAGTAGTCAAAAGAAATCTGGTATATGGTGAATAATATTTAAAATATGTGCATAGTTAGAAGATTTCTATTTAACCAATTAAATAAAATAACATGATTAGGTTTATTATATAATAGACTAATAAAATGTAATTACAAAATTTGTAAGTATTGTTAATAAAATATTATATTTAAATGTTACCTATTTGGTTATGACTGTAGAGCCAATTTAGAGTTTTTTCGACTTGTACAATTTGTCAATTTATCAAGCTCTGAGACTTTCTATATTTTATATTAGAATGAAATGCTCAATGTAATTTAAGACAAGAAAAGTATGGAATTTTCATAAACAGACTTTGTGTGTTTTCTGTAATAAACTTTTCATTGATGTATTATTACCTTATTCCAAATTCACAATTTTCTATGAAAATGGTATTTGACATTTTAAATAGTTTTGGCTTATACTAGCTGGCATGAAACTGTCTGAAGAAGAGCTTGAGGTGTACTACAGGAATAAGACGTTTTTCTTCCAATCAGTCTTGGTTACTCACAGCACCTGGCTGAGATGTGGCCTTCCAAGTCCTTAGTCACCACTCTCAAGGCAGAAGAAACAGCAGAAACAGGAAGGAGCAGCCAGTTGCTACTCTAAGAACTGTGGCCCATCTAAATATAGTTTAGTAGTAGTCTGCATGTTTCCATGTGTGTTCTCACATTAACCGATAAGTAAATTCTACATTGCAGAGCCATGTTCATTCAGCTACCAGTTACTCCCTAGCACACCCCACTGCTGTGCTGCTCTACAGCAGAGTTCCTCTGACCCCTGTATCCTCCCTGGCCTTGTAGCATCCTACTGCCTGTCCATGACAACCAGGATTTCCAAACAAGAAGCACTGTTTCCTGTTATGCCCACAGGTAGATTTCTTGCCATCTTCAATACTGTGAGAGCAGCACAAGCACTCCTGTGCTATTCAGTAAGCCAGGACAGTGTTTTCTCTAGTTAGGACTAGACGTCGATCTGAGAAAATAAGGTATCTTCCTTGAGGAACATGCTTCAACCCTAGCATAAGTGACTACTGTTATAAAAATTTTAGAGCTCTTTTCATTTTTTATGGATAATCTACTATTATATTAAAGTTCTGTATTCAAACAACTATATATTTTACCCTCATTAATTTGTTATTAATGGATTAAAATTAATGCAGATGATATATAATTCATAGTTCTCTTTACTTATTCTGTTTTATGTATATATATATATATAATGTGTATAATCACATGTCTTAATATGAGGGCATAATTATGTGATTTTTAAACGTTATTATCATCACATTTCATACTGAATATTTAACACAAACCTGTACTAGTTCAATATATTTACCCACAGATGCTTATACATTAATTAAAATTATCTTTCAAAAGACATATAAAATATATGTAACTTTTTCAATTATTTAATGCAATGTTTAACTAACAATAGATAAGTAGTGTGTCCAGGATTTTCTAGCTCAATTAAATTGAAAAATTAATTTTGGCATGCAGTGTGTCTGTGCCTGAGTTTGTAATCTAGGTTATAAATATTGTATGACAGTCTTAAACTCCTTGACACAGTAATTTATAACTGAGAAACATTTATTTCCTGCAGATCTGAACAGTGCATATCATGAGAACCTGGTACATTCTTCCAATGTCTAGATCTGGCAGAGGACAGAGAATGGCAAACAATTAGAAGTGTTCAAACAATCATTTCACACACTATATAAAACCAGTAATCTCATCATGGGCAAAAACTCTGATAGCTTCATCCAGCCTACCTACTCCCTAAAGTTTCATTGCCAATCACCACCATTATCTAACAATGAAGATAAAGTTCCTAACATATAAGCTTCTCAAGAAAATATTCAAAGCCCTAACAGCATGCAAAATGTAAACTGACCAGATAAACAAACCATCTTTTCTCTTTTATAGTGATTACTATATTTCATTGAATTTCCTTCTGGATTGTCTTAGTTCATTCTTCGCTTTAAATGAATTTATTTTTCTTATGTTTAAAATGCTCAGAAAAATACATTTTGTCCAAATTTTAAAGCCACATAATAAGCTCATTGGACAACAAATTCATGTCTTCTGGGATTTTTCTTTCTGAGCATTATCTCTTAGAATTTCATGTGAGTGTTTATTTGTGGTTCTCCAACTATATGGACTGCAAGATGCTTGTGGTGTAAGGCACATGCTTGCCCTGTTAGTCTTTAGAGATTAATATGGAGCTGACATCTATTCATTCATTGACACAATGGAAAAATAAAACAATTCAAATTTCCTTTCAAAGCTGGGACAAATTTACTTTTCCTTTGGGAAGGGAATCTGATTATAAATGCATAAATCACAGTGATGCTGAGAGTTTTGTTGCTTGCCTCATGTAAAAACATTATCATCATAAAGCAAGTTCTCTATTTTTCTTCTTAAATTACTGCCTGTTTTTTAATAGATTCAGAACACTGTGCTCGATAAAAAAAAGAGCTGTTGATGGATTCTTTAGTCTACAGTTTCTCACTACAAAAAAGGGCATATAATGAAGTAACGCGGTGTGTAGCATTTTCTAGATGTCAGTGCTTGGAATTATGTGATGCTTTTTCTGATGCTGTATGGAGGAAAGGGAATGTTATGACCATTCAGAGCCTATAAATGTAGCATATTATATAATGAAAAAGAAAAAGTGATAGTTGTTCAGAGATATGTTGGTAGAGCCTAAATGCTAAATTGTAACAAAGAATACTAAGAGGGGGCTAGAAGATATTTTAAGCCCTGCTCTCTCTCTTTCATTTGTTTCTCCTCTTCTGTGTTTTAATTAAAAGAGTAAATTGAAACAGCCTGAATCTTTTAGCACCAGGGTTCTCAAGGGATGTTACACAGCCAATTGGGTTAAGAATCAGACATCTGAAGCATAATTTTCAGCCAAGCAGTCAATGACTAGCACTCTGGCTCTGGATAAATCTCATCATCCCTTGGTAACAGTTTCAGTGCTGGCAAAGTGTGATGGCAAGATTATGAGCTCACACTCCACTCAGGAGGGATGAAATGTCTCCAAGGCAACACTCATGGTTAAGGACTACTGGACTAATTCCAGATCCGAAGATGCTGAGCGGAAAAAAATGGAGAGATGTGGTTGACGTCAATCATGATGCAAGTAGTTTGTTAATATCTAAATGACTGAAAAATATTAGATAATAGTGACTATTGCATATCTATTGCAAAGGTCAAACTCATTTATGTATAGAAAATTGTTGAAAGCTGAACAATTTTGGAAGTCTCATTGACATTTTCACTTTAATTTACAGATTTCAATATGGGTACTTGGGAAGATTTATAACTACAGATAAGAATGTGACTTAGAATATAAAGTTAGATTTTGGCTTTAGAGAGCTATGGCCTTCATAGAATTGAGTTACAGACACATTTCTTCAATGTGGTCAAGGGTATAAAACAAAAGAAAACAAAAAATCAAAAGAAAATACTCTAAAAAATAAAAAAATTAAAATCTGATACATAAAGCAGCAAGGGTTTCAGTTTATTGCTCTATTAGAGTTACCTGCAGAGATTAAGCAGCTGAAATTTGTGTCTTCCACGTTTCACCTACATACTCTGTATCCTAGGTATGTCTAAGAATGATTTCTATTGACCAAAATCTTATTATCATCCAAGTTCTCATTACTGAGCATTTTAGAGTCCAAGACTAGCTTCTTTTCTTCTCTAATCTTATAGTTAGTCATTGTTTGTAAAGAGTGGGTTAATGCTCAAAAGATGAGATCTAAGCTGAATAGTCTACTAGGAAGTAGGACCCAGGTAGAAATGGATCACTATAAGCCTGCCATAGTAAGAAAGTGAGAAATGTTCTTTTATATATTCATGGTTTCTCATAGTCTCTTCTCTCTTCCTTCCCCTTTTTTCAGTTCACCACAGGATGAAATACAGGGGAGCCATCTAATTATGCTATGAAATCTCTGATCGCAAAAAAACCAAAACCTTTCCTAACTTAGCTTAATTGCCTGGAGTACTTTGTCTTAGCAATAAGTAGCCAGTCAGAGCATTGGTTTCTTTCTGGTTCGAAGTTACTACCTATTTTTATGTTATTGTGTTAACAAGGGAAAAGCTTAAACAGAAGAGCTAAATGCGTTCAGTAATATAGAACTTTTTATTAATAGTTTGGGGTTACTATATTAAATCATTCATGGCATGGAAATGATGTAATTGGCAGATTTAGTAGACGATTTCCTCTATCAGCACCACAATGGGCAGTTTCATTTGGCTGGAGCACACTGTGTGGAGCACAGCAGCATGAAGAGCAAGTTTGGGGGATGATGACATTTCTTAGAAGAAGAATCAGATGAGATACAGAGACCCAAGGTCGTTCCTTTTACAGTAGTCCATGCAGGAGGACTGCTGGGCCACAGGAGAGCTACATTCAGATGGCATGCACCCAGTGTCCTAAGAATGTTATGTAGATCCCATCCCTAACAGCCTAACCTTTGATAAGATATTTAATCAAATTAATATTAAGGAAACACACACACACAATGTCAAAAATGTCAGTGTGCGTAGGGGATGGGCAAGATTTCATTAAAAAGAAGAAAGAAATTTAAACTGGAGAGAGGACACATTGTAAAGAACTGAAGTTTAATGGAAACGAAGAGGGAAGTGAGAGAGAAGTAGACATAATTCCTCTGTAGACTTAAGTAGACATATTTAACCTTCTAAAAATTTCAAAATCTATACCTCTAAACTCTAACTTTCAATGTAACAGTATTTTGTTGAGGAATCTGCTATGCAGCTAGGTTTATATGAGTTCATCACAGGAGGTCTACAAGATGTGACTGATATATTACATACATGCATTGAAATAGTACGTGTTCCTTTATCAGTGTATGTAATTCATTACTTAAACATTTCCAAATCAAGCTTTGAAGATAAGAATGGACTGAGCATTATATACTATGAGTATCCTGACATATTATACTGCACATATACATTTCTAAAGTATAATGATAGTTAAAATACAAATATAAAAATATAAATTTGGAGGATTTTGTTTTAATTCGAGAAAATATAATCAAAAGTGGAAAGTGAGTACCTGCTCTCATGGAATGCACAGATTCAGTTCCCAGTACTCACATGATGACTAACAACTACCCATAACTCCAGTTTCAGGGGACCTTAAACTTCTGACCTACACAGATTCACTACACTATATGAACTACACATAGTGGACATAGATACATGCAGACAGATAAAATATATATAAAGCTATTTGATGTGTGAAAATCCACTGTGCTGTCAGGATACATTACTTGAAATCAAATAGTAAAATAAATTATAAAGAAATGGAAAAGAGATCCATATTATTCTTCCAACCATTTGGTGCAAGGGGAAGAGGTGGATTCCAAAAAGTCAAGGTAGCAGTACTATGTATCAATTTCAGATTATACATCATTCAGGACTGTGATGGGTTTCCTGGCAACCAGAATAATGACCGTTATGTAAGCCATGCTACCTGCCAAACATTTTTGCAACATTCTAACCTAAGGTAATTCTTTCCAAAGGGATTACTGTTCCACTAAAAAAAAATTCTTAAATTTTTAAGGACATATATCTTTTATTTTAATTAAAATGTTTATATCACCTTTGTTCCCCTTCTACTCTCCAATCCCTTCCATGAAACCCTCCTGGCTCCCTTCCAGATACATGTTTTCTTCTTTATTGTAAAAATAAATGTTTATATCACCTTCATATTACCTTTATATTACTGTTTATATTACCTTCCATGTAACCCTCCTGTCTCCCTTCCAGATGCATGTTTTCTTCTTTATTGTTGTTACGACTATACTCATTTATTAGTGCTCACATAAAGACATACAATTTTCCAAATCTGCCTAGTGCTGCTCTTGTGTATATGATTTCAGTGCTAGACACTTGAAATTGTATAACCAAATGAAGGACTCATTCCTGAGAAAACAAACTCCATCTCTTCATCATATTTAGTTGCGTATAATGCTTTGTCATGGGATCGGTCTAAGACGGTCCTTTTCTATATTCACATGTGTATTGGTGTCCTCGTTCAACTCCAGGTTGGGGAGCCAAATTGTGAAGGTATCATGGGTGAAATTCCCCTATCATTTCTAGGAGGCATGAGGTCTCAGCCTTCATCTGACACCATGATCGTTCTTGGGTATTCCTAACCTCCACAATTATGAGTTAAATATACCCCAAACTAAATCTAGTAGTGTTAGATGTATGTTTTCAAAATACTTGCATTGATTCTGTTTGCATATTACTATCACTGATTAAAAATATGTTTTATCTCTTAAATATGTGCTTAAGTATTTTCTGTTCTGTTTATTGTACTAATTATGCAAACTGCAAGGTATGGAAAGAACATCCAAGCAGTTTCACCTAAGAGGAAATATTCTGCCTTTGGCAATTTCCCTCTTTAAAAAAGATCCAGATAACAGTATTTCTAAAGTACAGTCACCATTGGAGCTAGACAGATGGGGTGGGTGTTAGGTGTATATGTGCTTACTGAAATCTATTCTCATTATCATTTTAGTAAATAATATAAAGTCCATTTGGCACTGAGCTAAAGAAATTCTTATGTGTTATAATCAACTCCTATTATTACTTTTTTATTTTTTAGACTATAATATTATAACATCATATTCTCATACCTCTTCCTCACTCCAAACTCTCTAACATCCCTTCACACTCCAAATTTATAGCCTCCCTTTTCATTAAATGTTGTTGCATACATGTACACCGTCTCTTAATATCATGAAGAACTACACATATTATTATATAAACTAAAAGATACTCTTGTCATCAAACAAGCTAATGCATGCAACCACCATTTGAAATTTAAATCCAAATATTTATCAATGTAAGGACATATAAGGTTCTTCCATGTTTTCTACTGTATTATTATTTTATCTAGAGAATAATATAAACAGAAAATGTGAAGAACTTATTAAATATGTATCCTAGAAGACCCACTGTATTAAGTAGATTCAAAATACAAACCTAAAATTTATTAAAAGAATGAATGTAATATTAGAAGTAATATTATGAAAAATTATATAAATTGAATGAGAACCGAGAGTGTTCAGTGACAAAGCCCCATGAGTCAGTGTGTCTTACTTGTGACAAGGCCTCCAGTCCAGGGCCGCAGAATCAGCTAAGTATTTAAATATATTAAATTGTTCATGCAATCCAGAATATAATAAACACTATCCACAGTTGTTCTTTTTATTTTTTGTTTAGTGTCATATATCCTTCAGATTAAATGTTGAAACATTTGGAGATTCTGATTGAAGACCATTTAATTCACAAGCTAACACTTTTTTATTCGTTTCTAAACTCACATGTAATAAAAGCAATATTATTTAATTTTTCAAACTTTCATTAAATTCTACACATGGGACTTTCACAATAAACTACTTGTATTATACTTACTTGTATTTCTAAACTTAAATTGTATGTTTTCAGATGATAATATTTTTAATAATTCTGTTTAATCCTTTATTGATTATAGAAAATTAACATCACAAAATTTTATAAATTTGAAAATTTGTAAGCAAAATTTGTTTTCACAGGATGTCTCCAAATTTGCTGTGGTATGAAACATCCTTGATTATTTATTTACTTTGTAAATGGCCTTCATGTATAGTCTTAACTGACCCAGAATTCATATGTAGCCCATACTCGTGGAGTATGTGAGGTCTACTTTCCTGGATGTCCTGGGTTCTTGGGTAGTGCCAATACATATATTTTCTAACATGTAAAAAATGTATGACCTCAAGAAAAACGTCTCCTCAAAACTTCTCTTAAGGAAGAATGCTTATGCAATATATGATAATTATACTTGTTCTATCAAGTCCTTTTCCTTTTTTTCAATTCTTAATTTTTATTGTTATTCTTTGTCCTGATTTATTTTAATTTCTTTTACATCAATGAAATTATTTAATAGGTCATATATATTTCATTTTTATATACCATTTATAAAATGAACAAAAGGCATCAATAATATCTCCAATTATTTTTGTCCTACTTGATTTTATGCATAGTATTGTTAACATTCGTTTCTGAATGTTTTGACAATTCCCAGATTATTTGTCTACATTTAAATTGTACCAAATTTCCTAAAAATACCCAATCATACCTTATGTTATTGTTTTGAAAATGTTTCATGATATTTTTTCTCTGAAAATTACTTATTTTCAAGTTAAATAAAAGCCTTCATGTAGAAAACAGCATACTTTACTATATACATGTGCACTTGGGTTTTCTTATACTGTGTCTAACTATAGTAATCTCTTTTTAATTTCATTTTTTTATTGTTGGTGTGTGAATAAAGATGCCATGAGTCATTTGTATGAATCAAATCCTGAGGACTTGGTTCTTTCCTTCTACCTTGATAAAGCACGCAGGTCCATTCTTGTTTCTGCTGTGCTCTGTGCTCTAAACTAGTTGACACATGGACTTATGGATACAACTCTTTTCTCTAGTTTCAATTTCACTGACAGGTGTTGACATTGTTTGCACACACTTGCCACACAGTTAATTATTTTTCCCGAAGTTCCAAGCATCAAACTCAGGCTTCAGTATATAGGTTTTTGTTTGTTTGTTTGTTTGGCTGACTGACCACTGTATTTCCTATATATTTTTCAAGAATGATATTAATGTAGCTTTATGCTAGATATAATAATAAATTTTGTGATAGATTCCCCTCTCTGTAATTGATTATAAAGTATAATATAATCTATATAACTATATAAATAATATCAATTAAACATTTAATTGATTATTTTCATGTATTATTATTTATTGACTTATTATTTTCATACTTCTTTCTTTAAACATTATTGAGTTTAATAGGAAAAATTAAGGTTGCAGCAGTAAATATAAGAATGAGAGATAAATTTATTGTAATAACAGCTTTGACTTTATATTAGGAAATGAGTGAACTAGAACTGTGTATTATAAAAAATTCTGTAAAAATATTTATTGCTAAAATAATATTATTTACATATGCAGTAAAATTATAAAGTAAATAATATATGTACTGGTCTGGCAAAGTCTTATTTTAGAATAGATACAGTCTCTGTGATGCAAAGCAGTTTAGGATCTGGATTTTATTTGTGTTTTTAACACTTTATTATTTTGATGGTCTAAGCAAAAAAGGCAAGAAGCATATTTCTCGGGGTTATGCTTCTATCCTATTGTATATTTTCAAAGTAATTTAAATAAATAAATATAAGAAATTGACATCAATTGAGCCTATGTTTCATTTAAGTTTTATTTTATAATTATTCAAAATGGGATTTGAAACAATCATGACATATTACTTTTGAATACCCTGTGAGATTTGGGGCAAAGCTGTCTATTGATTTGGTTTACATTTACTGACACTCATGAGGACAGGCTTGGCTGGAGGTTTCTTTCTCTCCATCATGTCTAGGCCTTAATCCAAGAATGAAGCTTAAAGCCCAGTCCTGGAAGCAAAATCATCATTTCTGCCACACTCTGCTAATGAACATGTCACAGGTCCAGCTCAGTTGTAGGAGAATGGAAATAGATCACATCTTCAGTAACAAGAAAGTTATAATTCATAAGAAGATATGAGGATTGCAAATTGTGCTCCTGTTTATGCTTGCAACTTCCAATGTAATATTATCTCTTTACTACTGTCTCATGAGTTAGAAACTAAAGCTTTTAGGCCTCTATGTGAAAACTCTGGATCTTCAGAGATTTTTTTTTCTGGTTTCCTTTTCCATAATATTAACCATACACCAAGCAAAGGTAAGCTCCCAATTTTCTTATTAAAAAACTTGATCTTTACTTTTTCTAAGTCTAGAAGGTGATTAGTTATGTTCATTTTTCATGGTGTGGACCTGATGACATAAAATGACTGATCAGGCAAGCATCGTATAATTCCCTTTGCATCTACCTACGGTGATGCTATTAAATGATGGCTCAAGAAAAGAGATAGTAAGCTGTGTGATGTGGTGCATTTAAACCCAGCACTTGGGTGGCAGAGGCAGGTGGATCTCTGCGAGTTTGAGGCCAGCCTGATTTGCAAGAGCTAGTTCCAGAACAGGATCCAAAGCTATACAGAAACCATGTCAAAAAAAAAGTAAAGAAAACTGTTCATGATTCATGAAAACATCCTTAGAGTCATGATTCTTCTCTGTCCTATCTTTTGGCAGCATTTAAACATCTCCAAAATAACCATGAAAGTGCTTCTTTATAATAAAAGGCTTCCATTATCCTTTATCTACAAATAATTAGAAAAAGGGTTACTTTCTGATGTTACTAACCTTTCCATTAAACACACACATGAGTATAGAAGAATATAAAACTATTTTTATTAAAACAAATACTTCAAAATATAATTTTCAATAATTTCATTGATTTTCATTCTCTTCAAATTAATGTAATATAAATGTTAACTGAATGGATAATAAGTCCAAATATCTTTGTCAGGTCTGTTAGTTTTTATTCATGTATCCAATATGCACAAGTGTGAAACAAAGATAAAAAAACAGAAAAATATCACAAAGTATTAGTAAGAGTGATTTTCAAACTCCAAAACTTTAAGGACATTTTTTTCTCAATATTTCAATTGAAAGAGTAAACTTCCTGAAGAGATGTCAAAAAGTGCAGGTTGCTTATAGGTATCTTAATCAAATACAGATTTGACATATACATTGGAATAGTTCAAATGTCTCAGTCTGCAGATGCACCATGTTAAAATTTAATATTTGTACTTATTTGATAGCCTAAGACTACTGTGATTTTTTAACCTTTCATGTCTTTGCTCATATATTATGTAATAATGTAAAATAATTGAACATTAAAAGACAGAATGTTCAATATTCCTAGATATTATAGTAATATATTTTATCCTTAAAACTTCTTATATTAAAATCTGAGTAATATATTGTATGATAATGTTACCCTTAAGCACACATATAAACTATTTTCAGATTACTCTATTAATGCTTCTGCATTTTTACTAAAAAGTATATTTCTGTGAATAAAATTATGTTAATTTATTCTATATAGATCCATACACATAAAATACACTTATATCAAATAAATTTATTATTTCATTGTTCAATTCATAAATCTAGAAAACTTTAATAACCAGAAATGCCATGCATCCCGCCTAAGAATACAGTCTATAGAAATATAATTTTGGACTCCTAATCAATGTCTGAAATATTAATTAATTTGGGTTTGGACTGATTTGGGAGTATTATAAGATGTCTCTGAATTCTTTATTAACTCAAATCAATATTGATTTAGAGTGATTAAGAAAGGAAAGACAGTTAAAACTTTTATTTCAGGAATAAAAGTTCTATTTCCCTTTCCTGGGTTCCCCTATGTGTGTCTGTCTTAGGGTCCTCCTTTTTACCAAGCTTCTCTGGGGTCTTGGATAGTAGGCTGGTTATACTTTGCTTTGCATCTGTTATCCACATATGAGTGAGTACAAATCATGGTTGTCTTCCTAGGTCTGGGTTACTTCACTCAGGATTTTTTTTTTTGGTTACATTCATTTGCCTGAATTTTTTAAGATATTATAGTGGATTGGGAATGGAAATGGGGGGGGTGGACGGGAGAAGGGGAGGGAAGGGAATTGGGGCTAGTATGCAAAATGAAAACAAAAATGATTCAAGTAAAAAAAAGAAATAATAGTTCGAAAGTTTTTGAACAGTTATGTTGTATTTTAATATAATTAGTCATCTCATATACTATTTTATATTACATACTATTTATTATTACATAATGACAAAAAGGTTTAATATTTTAGTATTTTTTTCTATTTAAACAGACTATATAGGCTGCAATGATTATAATTTCCCCATTGGCTTTCTTTATTCAGAAGAACTTAAATGAATGACTTGGGTTATACTTATAAAACAATTAGGATATACAATTAAGATTATCATATAATGACTAGTGTATGTTTGGGGTAAAATTGGTAAGGGTAAGACTTTAGATTTAACCTTTTTCCTTCTTGATTTTGTTTTGGAGTTTATCTAAAGCTAAATTCTTATCCTACAGCTAATTAACATGTTATGTATTATTTAACCAAAACTAAATATTATAACAAAAAAGATAGCATTCGTTGGGACCTCTAACTATTCTCTGCCATAAAATTATCTCAGATATCAGAATAAAGTCTAAGATTTTGCTGAGGGCAGTTGCTTATGAATATGGTGGCCTGAGTAAGAATAACTCCCAAATGCTCCTATGCTTAAATGCTTAGTTTTGACATTGAGAAGGATTAGAAACATTACTGTGTAGTTGTTGAAAGGAAGTGTGTTACTGGGGTGGACTTCGATATTTCAAAAACCTACACCAGGTCCAGTGAGTCTCTGTTCCTATGGATAAAAATGTAATTCTCAGCTACAGCTCTGTCTGCATACTGCCATACTCCCCATCTATGATGATATGGACTATAAGCAAGCTCCCAATTGAATGTCCTCTCTTCTAAAATTTTTCTTTTCTTTTGTCATGGTATCTCTTTATAATAATAGAATTGTTTCTAAGATAGAAGTTGATGCTAGGAGTGGTGTATAACACACATTATTACCTTATTTGTTGATGGAATGCAGACTTTGGGCAAGAAAAGCTATTAAGTACTGTAAGTGAGGCTTAATGATCAATCCTAGTCAAAGCCTGGAAGACAGTGACAAGGTATTCTGCTCCAGAAGTTTAAATGGGAAAGTACTTTGTACTTGGAATAGAGACCACTTTTGGGGGACTAAATTGAAGACTTTTGGATTAATGGCATTGACAGAGGATATCTCAAGACAGCCTAACATTGATCATGTCCGATGCTTGTTGGTGATCACTCTAGATCTATAATGAAAAGGCACATGCTGGGCAATGGAATAAAAAAATATGCAGTGTTAGAAAAGGAAGAACAACAAAAGAGCTGAAGTTGTAGTCAAGTTCTGTGCTCAAGAATATAAAAAGTTTAAAGAAAAGACAGATGTTAAATGGAATAAAGGGCAAGACCCCACCCTGCTAAGCATCTAACTTTTAATAGTTGAGTCAAGTGCAAGCAGATAAGAAAACAATAAACAACAGAAATCTAATGCAAATACAATTTTATAAGGGCGACAAACTTCAGCCACATCCAGAAGCAAGATTTGGAATATTAGCCACATGGTTCTTGTAGGATCAAGGATTTAAAAATGATTATTGAACCCTACACCAGCAGTTAATGAAAGCTACTGAGGCTAGGTACATGTCAGGACGGTCTCTGAATGGAGGCCCAGATAGGTCCCTGATGAAGGTGAGGAAGTGAATCCTGGATTATATTGGAGCTCTTAACATGTTGCAGATGCCAGAGTTGTGGAATACATGCCAAGAATATCTGAAGATACTGTGTGGCACCATGCAAAGGGAAAGAAGTATGTCACAGTGGACAAAGTTGAAAGGAATGGGAGTTATAAAGAGTGTTTTGCCAGAAGACATAGAGATGCAGATTTGGAGTTTGTCCAGTGGTCTTTTTTAAATTTTTTTTTTATCAAAAATTTCCACCTCCTCNAAGAGCAGTCAGGGTTCCCTGCCTGTGGGAAGTCCAAGGTCCTCCCCCCTCCATTGAGGTCCAGAAAGGTGAGCATCCAAACAGATTAGGCTCCCACATAGCCAGAACATGCTGTAGAGTCAAAACCCAGTTCCATTGTCCTTGTCTTCTCAGTCAGCTCTCCTTGTCAGCCATGTTCAGAGATTCCAGTTTGATCACATGCTCCATCAGTCCCAGTCCAGCTGGCCTTGGTGACCTCCCATCTTAAGCTTACAACATCTAGCAAAAGAAAATTTAGTTTTCTCCAGCAGACACTCAGAGGGTACACCAACCACATTCAAGGGACATCCAATGCATAGCAATGGATAACAACAGAAAATCAATTCAATGCGATTTTTGTCATGTAATGTTTTATGTGGATATTTCTTTAAAACAAGTCTTTTGTTTATATATTATGATTTCTGATTTATGTTTTTTGGAGATTTATGTGTGAGCAAATCTTTGTCTCTCTATGTGTTTGTGTTTTTTATGCTTGCTATCTAACTCATTTCTTCTGTTCATTATTTTGTCTCTTCTCTTATTGTCTTTACCTGTTTTCAAATGAGAGAGAGAAGCAAACAATATATTTTCAGTTCATCAAAAGTGGAGGGGAATCTGGTATGAGTTGCTGGAAAATAAATGGATCAAAATATGTTGTAAGAAAAATATAGTTTCAATTTAAAATTATCAAAAAGAAATAAAAAAGAAAACCATGAGGGAAGTACCTTTAGAGATTAAGATACAGATAAAGCTCAAGGTTATCAACAGGTTGTTGTCTGAATCTTATTTATATACCAGGTTATTCTGTCTACATCATGTAATTTTATGAAATAGAGTCAATAATAGGAAGAACTGGCTTTTAAAGTATTTCTTTTAAAGCTAAGGCTGAGTATTCACAAATAATAACAAAAGTATTTCTTTTTCATTTAAGTGTTCGGGTTTTGTTTTCCTGTATGACAATTCGCCACATGCACGCAGTGCTCAGTGTGGACAGGACAGAAGGTAGCATAGAATTCCATAGTGCTGAAGTTACAAACAATTGTAAGCTGCCATGTGTGCCCTGGAAATTGACCCTATCCATCTCTAGGAACAACACATGTTCTTAAACTCTGAGCCATCTATCCTACCGCAGCCTTTGTTCTAAATCAATAACTCATGATTATTCTACAGAAATCACACATTTTGAAAAAAGATAATTAATTCAAGAAATATGTGTCAGGATCATCCCAAATATTGGTTGCTCACCAGTATAAATTTACAGAGAAAGGCAGCACAAGTAAAAGGCATTTTCTATTCTCATATTTCTGGTGCTATAATTTTTCTTTCCCAGCCATTTAAATATCACTATATTATCAGGGCCTTGGCAGCTCTCTTAACATCATTTTAATGAAATAAAATTACATGACACCATAGAATAAATTACAACGTTAAATAGTGTCATTGGATTCAGCATTGAGAATAGAGTCCAGACCATATGGTGCTGCAGCTCATTATATAAGTAAAACAAGCTGTCTGAATTTAGAAAATGTAAAAAAATGAGGTGTTGGTGTGCAGAGTCATCATAACTTCCTTAGGAGAAATTTATAAGTTAATACATCCATATAATTACTTCAAGAGACTACAAAGCTTGTGATATGACTAAAAGTCAATGACTTTAATTGTAAAGATAGCCTTGTGGGTTTGGTTTCATACTTACACATTTACAAGAAGAACAGATGGTCCTGTGCTATCGGTTGCTTCATGAAACTAGTGGTTTTGGTCACTAAGAGTTTTCTATGGATAAAGCATGCTTTTCATCTCTTCATTAGCATTACACATCCTGAAGTATTAGAAGACAAAGCTCTATTTCTTAGCTTCACTGATACGGCAAATGCACCATTGCATATTAAAGCATCTGTAGGTATAGTCTTTGAAACCTTTTTCATTATTAGAAATTAGTGTCTTTGCAATTGTTCAGGAAAGGTAGCAAATATCTGTGCCTAATATTAAACATTGGAGAGGCTGTATTTTTCCCCATGGAGCATACTAAAAGCTCAGGGAAGTATCTTACCATGATCAGTCCTGACTATACTGATAAATTATTGCTGTAAATAATTCTTGCATTGTGAAGTCCCCACATGTACATTTTTCACTCCTTATTTTGTTATTTATAAAAAATGCATTTGCTGTTTTATGAGGGTTATATGTTGGAAGACATATGCTCACTTGGGAAATTATCAATTTATGTATTTAACCAAGAGCAGTTTCTGATGGCCAAATATTATTGCCATGTAATGTTGTTCACTTGCTTTAGGGGACACTCTTGAGAAAAATTGTACCTCCTTTTCTGTCAACTACCAATTAATAACAGCTCTAAGGCTAGGGACTGGACTCATACCTAAATTCCATCTCTGTCCTGGGACTTGGTCTGGCTTTTTTTTCACACAGGTCGTGTACATCTTTTCATAAGCACAGTGAATTCATACGTGTGCTTGTCCTGCTGTATCCAGAAGATACTGATTTCCTCTACTCATTCACCATATGTAGTTCTTACATATTTTGCCCAATCTTTGACAATACTGATGAGCCTTGGGACGAGGAGATTTGATATAGATTTATGGCTGAGCAATATATTCTCTCTTAGTCTCTATACTGCAACCACATGTGAGGCTTTGTGTTCACCGCCATCTGTGTCAAGTAACTTTTCTGAAAACATATGAGAGATGCATTGATTTATGGTTGCAAGAGTAAATCATTAGGAGTCTGTTTAATGCTCCATCTATTCAGCAGAACAGAAGTAGTAGGTCATCCCATAGAATCTATGCCTACCTAGTCATAGGTTCTTGGTCTGATAATAGTGACATATGTGGGTTTTATCTTGTAAAGAGAGCCTGAAGTCCAATTAAAAAGTGGTTTGTTATGCCTCTGATTCTTGCCAACTGTTGCACTGTGGACCTGTCTTGCCATGGAAGTCAATATCACAGTATATAAGATTCAGAGTTTTACATGATTTTAATTGCGTTTAACATAATCACTTTCTAGCACCATGAAAAGTTGAAGGTTCCAGGTGAATAGCAGCTTGGTTTCTCCACATTCTGTGACTCAAATATATGTTATCTTCAGCAACAGAGTCTCAACATAAAGTTCTATTGTAGTGATGGGGAGTGGGCCTGTTTTTCATCTCGCCCGTCTCCCGCAAGGATAGCTTATACCCCAAAATAACAACACACAAATTGTATTAATTTAAGCACTGCCTGGCCCATTATATCTAACCTCTTCTTGGCTAACATTCACATCTTGATTAACCCATTTCTAATAATCTGTGTACCACCACTAATCTTATCAGGAAGATTCTAACCCACGTCCATCTTGGGCTGGAGCTTCATGCTTCTGCCTGAC
>LOEQ01003176.1:9258-22560 GCA_001685075.1 Bramus lutescens | reverse complement strand
GTCTCTAGAGACGTTATATCAATGTCCTAGATCTAATCTGAGCTATTCAAACTATCTGAGCAAAGCAGTTCCTTATGTTCTGTGCCTCAGGACAGCCACTTCCTTAAACTCTGTGGCTATTGGAACTTGTGTCAAGAGAACGGGGAAGAAGACCTTTGCCTTCCTCTCTAGCCCCTGGCTTTCCATAGCTAACCTGTGTCTCCGCCACAGTCCTCGACTCACTCCAGAGCCAGGGCAGCTTTTTCCCTGCAAGTTAAAACACAGACTCGTAAACTTCACAATACACAAAATTTAATTTTTGTTTGAAAGAGATTATGACAATGGCCTTATGGCCAAGGGGATATATATGCTAGCCAACTGGATTATATTTTAAAATTAAAATGATAAATTTTATGTTAAATTCATTTTAACCCCAAGTAAAGAATAATTAAAAATTATTTTTCATAAGGGAATGGAGACTGGAAGCAAAAAGATGTAATATTACAAAACTGATCGTTGCAGCAGCAAAACAGAAAACAAAAAATAAAAATAAAGAAAATAATCCCCTATTTCTTAAAATACCCCCATTCTAGCATAAAACTTGGAGGAATAATCCAGACTTGAACTGAAATTCTCTTTCCTGAAAATCAGTTCTCAACGTATCAAAAGATGATATCAAAGTTGCTAATGGAGAAAACAACTAATGACCCATGAATCCCAATGACCATCACAACAAGATAGTTACAAAGGTGCAATAGTGGCATTGTATATCCTGGGAAAACCAACAGGCTCCAAAGTGAACAGTATGCTCAAACCAGGAAAAGTGGGTATGTGATGCATTGATAGAGCTGGACACACAGACTAGGCAATTTCCAGTAAATAGAATTTCTCAAATGAAGACAGAGATGTTTCCTCAAGGGAAAGTTTAAAAGAATACCATCCAAGTAAAATGTCTAGAAGGCATTATTCCTTATTAAGGTGGCAACATACAGCAATCAAATGAATATGTAGGCACAAAGGTTATCACTGAAGTCATTTTGTATGTCATGTAAAAGCTAATTAAAAAAACACAAAACAATTTTTTGTAAATTCTTAACTAGTTTCAAAAGCATTTTTACCTCAAACTATTTTTAAAAATCCTTATTCCCGGACACACATTCTTTCTGCAACTGACTATAGCTCTGCTATTGCATAGACTACAGGAGCTCTTTCTAGCATCCTCATCTTTAGAGATTATCAAGTAACAGTTTTTTGCAATGATGTCCTGAGCATAAGACAATTTTATTTTTTCAGTTTTTTCTATTATTTTGGAGACAATGTATGATGTAGCACAGAATAAACAAGAATTTGACTTGTACATGTCGGTAACATTGTACAATTGGCTCCTTCTTTCACCGCCCAAATGCCAGGATAATAGATAAGTGACATCATTATGGAATCATAAAACGAAATGTAGAAGACTAAGATTATTAACTGAAATAGTGTAGGCTTAATATATTTCATATACAAAGATTAAAATCCATTTTTACAGGGTAAAATCAAAAATTGGAAAAATCGTTGAGCCTTGAGCACATTTTGGACACAATTGGAAAACTGAACATATGACTTCCCAACGGTTCCTGAAACTTCTACACAATATGTTCAAGCCAGCTGAAGCCACACCAAATCCCCACATGGACAGAGGAGGTGGGATCCAAAGGCTGCTTCTCACCATGCAGCCATTGACAACTGATAGCTGCTGGAGGAGGGAGGGACACTTTTGTCTGAAAGGGTAGCTCCTGTAAGCCAACGATGCTTCTGTGCAAGATTACATATTTGAGAATATCTGGGTGACAAAATTTATACTTGATGAGTCAAAAATATTACACAAATTTGCATAGGAAGAGAAGAGTTGCAGTTGGGTAAAGTTCGGGGAGTGCTGTAAATATGAACAAACAAGCTATACTAACTTATTTATAACTAACTAACTATACTATAAGCTATATTAACTTATTATAACAAACTAACTAACATATTCCTTAGTCTTTTGAGTGGTTCAAATTTGTTCTTTTATGGTATATTTTCTTTATTTTATGGATATAAAAACTATTCAAGTATATACAAATTTTTTTATTTAGTAACATTACTATAATTTATTATCTTCAGTTTTGGACACACATAAGTTTTTCAAGAAAACAAAATGACAACTGTATCATTTTACCTTTATATTTGGTAAAGCTTTTTTACTTTTGTACAATAAATTCAATCCGAGCTAAAAATCTACACAACACACTGGTAAACATTTTGTAAATGGAAAATACATAAAAATATAAAAATATGTGACAGAAGCACCATAAAATATAGAAACACTTCCAATTCTTCAATCTTTCACACAAAATTCAGTTTGAAAAAAAATATAGATTATATGTAGCACAGTGATCATTGGACATCTAAGTCAAAAGTATGGAAGCAATGCATTTTCACGGAAATATAAATTTTTGAAAGTAGCAATGACTGAAGAGTTTGCATAAGCTTTCTAATTAAACCACATGACTCTTTAACTGCACATGAGATGGCTCCAATTTTATATGCTTTCCATTTAAATTTAGTTTTATTATTAGAATTGACAAATAAGAATTTGGTGCAATTACAATGTAAAAAGCGATCCTTTCACCCATATATCCACTGTGGAAAAAATAATCAAGCCATTATTCATTTTATGTACTTAACATTTCTTTGTGTTTAGAATATTTAAAATCTAATATTTTAATGATCTTTAAATGAAAACTACATTACTTTTAGGGAGTCATATACTATAAGAATTTACTCATTCCCCCAAAATGAATTTTTGCTCGGTTTTAACATCTTTACTTTCTTCCATCTGTCCCCACTCTCCTTTCAGTAAATATTCTAGGTTCTGTTTGACATTTTGGAATTACACCTATAAAATTGTCTTGTCTTCCTGAATCCTTTAAGCATACACTACTCGAGATAATTCTGTTATCATTATTCACAGAATATATCATTTTTAACAGCCAATTAGTATTTCATTGTGCTTATATTCAACATATTTTTGTGTTCTCATTAACCCATAACAATTATGTACAAAATGAACTTAGCTCTGATATTTTCATGCTTACAGATATATTTTTATTGTAATCACTATCCTTCATACCAATTTATATCTTTCCACTTTTTTCTCAAATAATCTATTTTTTGTTTTTATGTTTTATTTCTTCTTTTTTTGTATGATGCAATGAGTTTTATTAGGGTTACTGACAGAATCATGTGTGAGGAGTTGTTTCCCAATATCATGGGTTCCATACTAGTGATTACACACCATCACCGTTCAACTAGTGATGCAGCCCTTGGACAATTCCATGTAGAGGAAAGTCTCCTTTAAAATGCAGTATACAGACAACTTTTTAACTACTAATTATCATCTCTTTTTTATGAATACCTAGAGGTAGGCTTTCTGTATCAGTGAAGATTCTGCTTCAAGATTTTTGAAAAAGCATCATAATTATCTAGGGTGGCCTTCTGTATGCTGTGAATGTGCTTTCTTACCAGAGGTTAGTAAAGAAGCTGCTTTGGCTAAGGCAGGTCAGAATGTAGCTTGGTGGGAAATCCAAGAAGTGAGGAGGGGAAAAATAAGGCAGAGTGAGAGAGATGCCAGCAGTGGTCAAGTAAGCAAGATGTGACAAAGAAGCTATGAGTCTCTTGGAAAAATACAAAATAATAGAAAGAGATTAATTTAAAAGGAAGAGCCAGTTAATAATAAGCTGGAGTCATTGGTCAAACAATGAAAATTAATATAAGTCTCTGAGGGTTTACTTTGGGAAATGGAGGTTAGGAGAGAAGCCTCCAGTAACATAACATTTGCTAAAGTGGTTCTTTGTTTTCTATCAACAACAAATATGAATTTCCTTTTTCCGCATTTACCAAAGCTTATTTCATTGTTTTGAAACTAGACATTGTAACAGATGTGAGGTGGTATATCTTTGTGTTCTTAATTTCCCTTCTCCTTATTATTCATTGTCCTAAAAAATTTAAGCATATATTATATTCATTTGCATGTTTTATTTTGAGAAATTCCTATCAGATCTTGTGCCCATGATTAAATAAAGACATTTAACTATTGTTACTGCATAGTTTTAATTATTTGATATAAATGAAAAATTAGCTCCTTATCTATTCCAATCTACAGATTTTTTCAGACTAATTGATTGTTTCATGATGTATATTACGTTTTTATTTTATTTATATTTTTTCTGATTGCTTTTAATGGGTATATTTTGAGGTCATAACTAATAAATTATTTTACACTCTCTTCAACAACAGCTGTTTATAGATTCAGCCAATCTCTACCAAAACTTCCAACTTTTCGAAAATCACAGAGAGTAATTCTAAAATGTGTATGTAGATACTAATGTAACCTGAGATTTGCAAAGCCATACTGAGTAAAAGCAAATAGTTAAACTTATCCGACTAACACATTTTAAAGATTTTTTTTTATGAAACTGAAGTAATTAAAATAACATAGCCCTGGCAAGTGACTGAATGTCATGAAGAAAAGCCACAACTCTGCCATTAGCTCATGTCAAGGAAAACACTAAGAACACTCAATGGAGACGATTCAATCTCTAATAAATGATGTTAGCAAAACTAAATATTAGAATAAAGAGGAATGAAAATGAATATGCTTTGTGATTAAAATAAGAAACAATGCAAAGTGGATAGAAAATCGAAAATTAGGAATTGGTGGTGACATCTTAGCATTTCCTAATAATGAGATGGTTTTAAAACTGTCAAACATATAAGAACCATAGGGAAGATTTAATGTCATTTTTAAAACGTAGAGTAGATAAGCCGGTTTTTCCAAATTGTTTTCCTCATTAAATTTATCACAGACATCTTAGTAAAATGTGAAGTTTAGAATGCAAATGATTCAGAAACCCCTTTGAACTCCCGTTATAATGATACACTCATCCTGCAAGAAGAAATGTTTTATACAATTCAAACCCATTAATTTTAATGAGTCAGATTCACAATGAATGAAGAAAGTTCAATCAATCTTACATCTGGAGAGAGAGATCGACATTTGGGGTAGTTCACTAAGACGACACAGAATTAAAAAGCTGAAAAATATACAATGCGAGTGATTTCTCCTGGCTGCGAATCGCTTTTGTGTGTTTACAATAGAAGCTTTTCCCCTATGCATTCAGCCCAATGCCAACTGTCATTGTATTCTTTGCTGTGAACTGTTACTCTGCACCCTAGAGGCAGACACACAGAACAAGCATTGTATATTAATTACCTGGATTTCTATGAAACTTTCTATGAGCATTTTTATTAAACAAACCTTGATTTTCCTGTTTTCTTGAATTTGAAAATAATGTATCCCATGAGTAAATGAACTCTACCTGTGTTTAACTCAATTCAGTAGCTTAATCTTTTCACTATGAATAATCAAGAATAGCTACCTTCGTAGCTATCATAAATTACTATCCCAACTCTACGGAAGTTGTCTTGCCTACTTTCTTGTCACTGTTATGAAGCCCCTTGAGAAAAACAATGGAAGAAAGAAAATATTCAGGACAGGCTTACAGTTCCAGATGGTTCATGGCCACAAACAGGGAGGAGACGGCTTTAAGAACATGAAAAGAAGAATAAAAGTGGTGCTAGGCCATAAAACTCAATACCTGCCCAAGCTGGGCACTTTCTCTAACGAGGCTCTACTTTGTGAAGGGTGTACCACCTTATAGAACAGAATCAGCAACTAGGGATCAAGTGTCCAGGTAAGTGTATGAGCCTGTGGGAGATTTTGCACATTCATACCACAATCTTAAATCTTTATGCAAAACTCTGCAATTGTATAATGAAGTTCAAACTAGTACAATTTTTTTTGCTGCTTTGAAGCCAAATTTAAAAACACATACACACACACAAACAAGAAGTAATTATTGAATAAAATATGGGTGAAAATCCCATATTGCTCTTATTTTTCTAGAGTTAAAATATTTTATAGTATTGGGGAAAACAGCTATACTTGTAAATATGAAACATCAATATTCTTTTACAAATATTAAAATATGGATAGTATTAATGAACATATCATGTATAATCTTTAAATACTAAATAATATTCCTATGAGTGCTTGCAATAAGAAGCAGTTCTCATATTTTGACTGTGTCTGTTGTCAGCTAAGTTATACCTCAAAGGAGATTAGCATTTGGCAGCATATTGGTATGTGAACTTGTCTTACTGTTCTAGAAGAATGACTTGTAGTTCAGAGGTTTAGTTCAATACATCATAGGGGAAATGACCTCTTGCAGGCAGACCTGGTGCGGGAGTGGTAGCTGACACTTCTATATCTTGTTCAGGCAACTGGAAGGGAACTGATACACTGGTTGTGTTACTGGTTGTGACTTGATCATTTATGAGACCTTGAAGTACACCCTCACAGTGACACACTTCCTCCAACTAGGCCATACTCACTCCAACAAATCCACACTTCCTAATAATGTCATTCTCTATGATCTTATGGGGATAACTGCATTCAAACCACCACAAGTGCCTTCAGTGATGAATTCACAAGCAACCCAAATTCAGTCCTGTAATTATATTCATATTGCTGAAGAGAAGAACAGTAATTCTAAATGAAACTTACATGAGTGAAGAAGCTAGTATGAAAAATAAGAACGCTGGTCATTAATTAAAAATACTTGAAATGTAAAATGTAATAAGAGACATTTTAAATTTCAGATCCCAGAAAAACATACACAAGTCGTTTTTCATTTTAAATATTATGAGTTTTCAACTTCAAACTAAAATATAAAGTGAAAATTAGGCAAATTGAAAGAAAACTAACCATTGAAAATAGTACATGAAAATATTCACAAGATTTAAAAAAATGAATAAAGAAGTTATCAATATTATTAAAAGTATTGCTCTCACAATACAAAAATATTTATAATTCTTTATATTTCTGTGGCACAGTTGAGGAGGTCAAGGGCATGAACCCAGATCGTCAAGCATGTGGGGATAACTGTAACCCAAAGGCACTGCATGCATTTAGTGGGTTCTTTAAATCTAGTAAGAATTCAATTGAGAGAAAAATTATGTATGCAGTACACATTGCAATAATCTAACACTTTGTTGGACATTTCACAAATGCATTTTTATTTTCTTTCCTACATGAGGGAATATATAAAATTCTACATTGTTAAATGCCTAAGGGTGCTTGAATTTTACAGTGCTTATCTAAGTTTTATGTTTTGTGGTAATATATAGAGCTTGAGAGTTTAAACACAACTCTAACACTTTATGGAATAAAATAGAACAAAATATTGTAGCTTATGAGATATTTGGCTTATTTATATAATGTCCCAACTGAATATACAAATGATGCTGATAAATATTTTAAAGTAAGCTATTGATTGAGTTATTTCTTGTTTCTTGTTAGTAACTCAATCAACAATTGAAATATCATTTAAAAATTACCTAGTAAAAAGCATGTTATTGACAGTTTTAAGTTATAAAAGTCAATTACTTTGTCCTCTTCAATAAATTTCACATATTTTATTTGAAAATTTAGAAGACTTAAAAATGTCTTACCCTTTTATATCCAGTATCAAAATACTAATTTTATTAGCTATTCTTTTCAATGTTACTTGTTGTTATGCATATATTTGGTTTATGAGATCTATTTTAAAAAGTCAATGTAGAAATTACATATAGAAACAAAACTTAATCTCAATTATTCTCATGAAGTTTATTATACTGTAAATATTTTACAAATGTTGAATTTTTCTAAATTATTCTATATATAATTTTCACTATATCATTATTCATTTTAAAGTCCTTAACAACTGATAATTTACTGACTGGTTATATATCACATCTAATTCATGTGTTTCTTGAACATTTGTAAATATTTTCATTTTCTTTTATTTTCTATATTCTGATGTGTAGTTGATCCATTTTTCCCAACTAAAGCCTCTTTCTTTTGAGTATAACTCATAACATTATATATACCCACACATAGCAAATATGAAGAAAAACCGTAGAAGTATTTTCACAAGAAACCCATCAGCAAGGTCTGTTGTCAAGCTGTATCTTAGAGTTCTATGGTTCTCATAATCACTATTATTGACAATTGCCAGCTGAAAGGAGTAGTGTAATGGCTAAACAGTGTCCTCCGATCATGATTTCCCTATAGACACAACTTGAATAGTTATTCAGGCAACAACATTTCTGCCCATCAGTTAAAGAGGTCAGGTGAAAAAGAATGTAGCATTTGACTATTAGTATAGTCAAATGAAAAAGGTGCTGAAGCAGTCAGGTTAATTAAAACTTTCCAATAAAACTCCAGCCCAACTTCTAAGAGCCAAGCACAGAGACAGTTATGATGTCCTTGAGGAAGAAAAAAACAGTAAGTCTATATGTTGGGATTGAAATTCATAGCTAAATATGCCTCATGGCAGGGAATGCCAGAGAAAAAAATGTGGCTGCTCTAAGCATATTAGGTCATGTGAATGATGACCATCCTTTACCATAGAGTAGAGTTCTATATCTTTTAGGGTTTAAACATAAATCCTAATATAGAGCTTTGTCTCAAAGCTCAGAAACAAGCTTATCCAAGACTTATAGTCTGGTAAAAAACTTAGAAATCCCGTACTCAAAGAAGAGAGAAAGAGCCTCTAGAGTTGATCTGGTATCAATCACTTACGAACAGCACATGCCTAGAACAAGTTTCAACCGCATAAGTATCAACGTAGGGTAAACGTTCTCTCTTGCAGTGACTGTGTAGCAGCCCTCTACAGGTGTGAGACTCAGTGTTTACCACACTTAATACCAAACTTGATTACAAACTAACTCTGTCCAGTTCCCATTCAGCAAACACAGGCCCTAAACTTTGAACAGGTCAGTACTCATAAACAGGACTTGAGAGTAACCTGACACCAGTGAAAAAGATGAGGTTAGCGGGCAGACTTATGCTATGACCTCTATTCCTCTAAGCTATCTCCTGAGCCTGAAAGTTATTTCAACTACAGTTCTTACGTACATTTTGCTTAGAATTGTCCTGAATAGCCAGAGTACTACCTTCCTTATACTAGCCTAATTTCAGGCCTCAAGGGAGATGTGGGAATCTTTAACTCTGGAACAAGGACTGAGTAGACTGTAGAAGATTTACCCAAGTAAATGGGGATAGGGTAATGACACATAGAATTTATAGGCCCGTATCTCTAGATATGCTTCAAGACAGAGACCCTAAAACAGTTACAAGATTATGGACATAGCATTAACCTAAGAAGTTTCTTTCCAGCTACCACCCATTATTATAGTACTGTGCTATTATTCCACATCAGTGGTGGTTAAAATTTAATAGTGTGGGTCTTGTTTCTCTAACATTGCCATGTTGCTATGGGAAGCATAAGGGCTCAAGACACGTAAAGAATGGTGGTCCAAATGTATAATTTAGGATTCTTAAATGCTCAATCCTTTATGATGTTGACAGGAAGTAAAAAGATCATGCAGTGTTTAATAAGATAGGGCCTGTGGATGATGCATTCCAAAGACTAAGCTGGCTCCAGAGAAAAAGCCTCAAAATTCAGTTTTTTCACATTCCAGATCTCTTCCTCTTGATCTTGTCTTACGAAAGGACTTGGTGTGTTCTGCTCCTCCCTTTTGGAATAGACACAATCACAATGTACTATCACTGGAATTAGGTAGCTTTTTCATTTTTTGTTTTATAGATGACCACAATTCATAGCGAATTTCATTGAAAGACTTTGGTTTTTGAAAATTTCTTAAATAGGTTAAGATTTTGAATACTGCTGAATAGTCATATTCTGATACTCCCATGATTGACAATGATGTTGGCTTTGAATCAGAGGGTAGAACTAGCTACTAGCTGATCAAAATTAACCATAGAAGTTTGAATGACTGAGGACAGATAGAGCAACACAGGAATTTCAGGATGAGGCTTAGAGAGGGTCTATGACTTTTGGATCAAAGAACTACGTCACTGATCAATTTTCTCCTGATTCTCTGATCATTCAATTTTTTACCCCAATATCCAACCCAGCTCCCAAGTTATCTTTTGTAGAATATTATTTTAAGATATGTTACTTTTGTTTATGCACTGGAATATTGGTTTAATGATGCAAAGATGTGTTTCATTAAATAAAATTCAGCTGCAGTCAGGAGGCTGAGTCAGCAACAAGCTGACAGGAAGTGGGAGGAACCAGGAGAGAAGGGTTTTTAAGTGGGGACAAGGAAAAGGACAAAGGCTTCTGGAAAGACATTAGAAGGAGCGGAGGTGAGCTACTTGCTGTTCAACCTCTCTAAGGAGAAGAATTCTACCTCAACCATTGAATACTGAGTTCTTTAGAGGGACAGAGATGTAGATAGTTCTTTTTGTTGCTTTGAAAGAGTCGGTGCCCTAGGGAACAGAATCCCCTCATGCTGCAGCTCTTGCAGTATAACTACTTTTGGTAGCAGCTGAATTACAGTTGCTGATATTAAAGTCTGGATTAAAAGACAGCAGCAGTTTAAAAAGAAGAAAGCATTTATTGATAAAGAATAAATATACAAATGCTTCACTAATGCATTTATCAAAGGTGATTTCACCTTTGGTACCAGACTATTGACAGAAACTGGTCTGTCATATTTCATATTTTAAATTTGTAGTTAACGGATCTAGAAAACATGTAAACACACTAATCCATGCTTGTAGATATGTATGTTAACATCCAATCCTTTTCTCTTTTATTTTTATATGTATTTATATTATTTATTTTTATGATTGAATCTTTGCTTGTGTGTATATATGTGTAATATGTGTTCCTGGTTCATCTAGAAATTTTTTGTAATATCAGAACCCTGGAACTGTCATTCTTGATACATGAAAACCTCTCTTTTGGTTCTGGGAATTGGACCCAGGTCCTCTGAAAGAGCAACAGTTGCCCTTAGCTACAACCAATATCTCCAGGTCCTCTCTTTTTTTCTTTACTATTTTTTCTATTTTAGCTGTTTTTTTTATTAAAAATTTTAGTCATTTTATTCAATCATTGTTGTCCAGAAAAAAAATTTAGTCTTTTAGAATTTCATATGTATTTACAATGTATTATAATCATACTCTTCTCTGAGTTCGTACACTTGCAGGGCTTCTTCTTCTTCCCAAATTGTTCCATTCTACTGAATTTGAATGATTGAATTTGCTCATTTGACCTTGGGTAGCTGACTATTTATAAAGACATGGGCAACTTGCTGGTTGTTATGAACCTGGATAAAAATAATACTCTGCCCTGGTAATGACTAATTGACAGTCAGGCATTGGTAGGGTTTTATGAGTCCCCCACTATCCATAGTAGAATATAGAAGGTCCAAGACTTGCACAATTCTGGGCAAATCTCAATAACTGCTATGTGTTCTTGATTCTGGCATTGGCATGCTGAGAAGCTCATATTTTACTGTACCCCTCTCCTTGCTCTAAGATTTACATTTTTTTTCCTTTTGCCACAGTGTTCCCTGGCTTTGAATGTCGTAAGTTATTAACATTTATCATGTTGAATGATTTATATTTTGACAGACCAAGTTGTAACTTCAGAAGAAGTAGTGGTACAGTCTCAGTTTTTGGGTTCCTGAACCCTCTGCTTTGTAGAGTATCTCACTGTAATGCCCTCCGTCACAGTGCCAAAAGGACACCTTATCAAATGTCAGAAAAGGCTGTCTCCTGGACTTTTACCCTTCAAACCTGTGAGCTAAACTCACCTCTTTATTCATGAAATGCACTCTAGAAGAAAATGCCGGCCTGACTTAGCAACCAGGAACACTGGGGTTTTAAAGAAGAAGCTTGGCAAACCATGCCCGTGAATATTTTCATAAGTCAGAACACTGAATTCTGGTATAGCATTAGTATCCTATAGCTGGCCTGCTTCATTGAGACCTTGGAGGTATGCGCGCTCACTGCACAATCTGAGGTAATGGCCTAGCCAGTCATAATCAAGGCTTTCACTATATAAGTGGTTGCTCATATAATAAAGCCAATGCTGTTCCTGGAAACCATCTCCAGAGTGCTCCATTTTCATGCCCTTTACCAACCCACAAGCATGGTGGTCTTGTTCAGTTGCCTTTCTGTAACAACAGTCCTACTGGACATCAAATATTTTGTTTTTACCAAAAAAGACTCGATCACTATTCAGTTACTTTTTCTATCTTTGTTCAAGCTCACTATTTTCAGAATTCATAAGCAATATCACTGTGGCAATAAAATTGTAATTATAGTGTACATTCCCTTCATATATTAGGACTTTCTGACCCTGCGAAGCTACTTACAAAGCTTCTCTTTGTTTTTTTTATCAATAACGTAAGCATTTGTGTTATGTTTCATTTTTGACAAAATGCATTCTACCTTACCCTGCTTTCACTTTTATGTGTTGTGTAGGATAATGATCAATCTCTTTTTTTGCTCATATCTGTGAGTTTTGGTGAAGTCAAAACTGTATACCCAACAGCACAATGTCATCTTGTACAACAGAATAATTCCATCATTCCCCAAACAGGCTTGAACTGTTTCATTTCCCAAATTAGCCTTGTCTGATCTCATCCTTGTAAATCACCTTGTCTGTCATTATTACTGAAAATCATTAATATATGTTCTGTTGCTATAACTTTATTTCTTATAATATATTAATTAAATTACGTAGTTCATAAAGTTTTGAGTTTATCTCTTTATACTAATTAAATATATATGAGATTTCAAGATTTTTAATACCAGTAGCAGATTTCTTTTATTGTTAATCAACATAACTTTGTTTATATATGTTATATACTTTATTTATTCAGTTATCTATAAAACTGCAATGCACCTCTTTCATACTTTTGATATGATACTGCCTATTTTAAATAAATGCACATAGTTTTCTAGAAACAAACATTTGTTATGCAATGGGAAACTATATGGGAAGGAGTTCATAAATTTCCCCACCGGTTTAAATTCCTAAACAAAGAAGAGACTATGAATTTGGATACAGAACACCAACTAATAACCTGGAAGTTTCTATGAAAATTGATCTATATTATGCAGGTTTATTAGTCAGGCAGTTCTGTTAACTTAAAGGCTCTATTATCAGTAAAAAGGTTTATTTAAAAAAATAAGTGTCAGACAAAGAGACAGGCGGATAGACAGGTATAAAAATGAGAAAAAGGAGGGAGAGAGGAAGGTAGGAAAGAATAAAAGAGAGAAAAGAAGGAGGGAAGGAAGAAAAAGAGGAGGGAAGAGAAAGAAGGAAAAAGAAAGAAAGAAAGAAAGAAAGAAAGAAAGAAAGAAAGAAAGAA
>LOEQ01003175.1:110981-121565 GCA_001685075.1 Bramus lutescens | reverse complement strand
GAGGAAGAGGAAGAGGAAGAAGAGGAGGAGGAAGGGGAGGAAGAGGAGGAGGAAGAGGAAGAAGAAGAGTCACATTATCTTATTCAGGGTTACGATTGCTGCAATGAAACACCATAACCACAAAGCAAGTTAGGGAGGAAAGGTTTATTTGGCTTACACTTCCATATTGCTCTTCATCATTGAAGCAAATCAGGACAGTAACTCAAGCAGAACAGGAACCTGGAGGCAGGAGCAGATGCAGAGGCCATGGAGGAGTGCTGCTTCCTTGCTTGTTTTCCCCGACTTGGTCATATTGCTTTCTTATAGAACCCAGAATAACCAGCCCAGGATGCCACCACCCACAATGGCTGGACTCTCTCCCATTGATCACTAATTGAGAAAAAACCTTACAGCTGGATCTCATGGAGGCATTTCCTTAAGTGAAGCTTCTTCCTCTCTGACGACTCTAGCTTGTGTCGAGTTGACACAAAACACATCTACAATGAGGATTCTTCTATAAAGCTGATTGATCAATTAGAATTTGGTGACTATGGAGAATTGGATTGTTAGATACAGAGCCAGATCCCCTTGGGCTACCTGTAGCTCCCTTAGTAACCGTTCGTTGCCCATGTGTGTCTGACCTCACATCACATAAACCCTTGGGGAGGGGGTGTGAACATATGAGACACCGACTAGCTTCCACAGATTCAAAAGCTAAGGATGTTGTTTGGTAGCATATCAAACCTACAGCAGAGATTTCTCAACTTGCTATAACCTGCCTTTCTGAGGTTTCCACTAATGTATTTGAAAAGTGCCTTGAGTTATGACTTCCTTTGTTCTGTTACTATAAAAACTTCATGAGCCCAGGTATAGTGTACCATGATATTGGCTCAGTTTCAACGCTATAGTGCCAACCTGCAACCAAGAAAGACAGGCCCACTCTTGTTTTAACATAAACATTGATGGATTCATTTCTTTTTTCTCTCCCTCTCTAGACGCCATCTTAGAGGGGCCTCACACTGATTCTAACCACTCCAAGAACCATCAACGTGTTTAAAGGCAGACCTTAGGTTCACACTCTTAAATCCAGTCTTGGAATAAAACAACAATAGCAACCAAGCAAACCCCAACAACAAAAACAAACAGACAAAAAACCCAAACCAAACAAACAAACAAGTCACAAAACAAAACCAAGGAGGAACCCAGTGAACAGCTGCTCAGGTAATCCCATAAAGAAAGTCTCATGGACTGTTCTTTTAAACTCTAAGAAAACTGTCTTAGAGCTTCTAGAACAACAGTAACACCAACAACCCTTTATGAGTTGTTACCAAGTAGAACATGGTGTTTGGAGCAATGGAAGTCTTCTCCTGGGCGGTGGCCACTCATAATTGACTCTAGAGTAAGCCATCTCTGTTTCCTCTGAGGTGAGGACCATGTCTTGTGTGTTTGTGTCAATAGTCATGCGTTAGCTTTTGCTAAGATGCTTCACCACAGGTAGGAGCCAATGAGACAGCTCAGAGGACGAGGACACTTGCCACCAAGCCTGTCACCTGGGCTCGATCCCTGGGACTCACAGGGTGAAGAAAAAGAGCTGACTCCACGTGCACACTCCCCATACTCAAACAGATAAAATAGTTTTGGTTTTAGATGGTATAGGGGAAAGGAGAGTTGATAATTTCCATGGTGTCAACCTCCTACAGGAAGGGCTATGACTGTAAACACCTTTGCAAGTCATGGAGCCACTGTCCTGTTGATATTTTGGGGTTGACAAAAAGCAAATCCATTTGGGTAACTGCTGAGGGCACCAAGCTGCCTGCCTGTGTTACTGGGGCAACATTATCCTTTCACCAAGTTTCAGCAGGTCCCAGGGCTCTACACCAGCATGAGCAAACACCCTACCTCCACAGGATGCAGGAGGCCCTGTTCTATGTACTGTCTGCTTGCTGACCTGTTTCACCCTCACAAATGCCCTATGTGGAAGATAGTCCTTTCCAAAGTGGGGAGCACAGGCAGCCAGAGGCCAGAAACTGGACTGGCAACAATGACTCAGGTGGCAGAGCTGGCTTGGCACAACCTGGGTGACAGCTTCATCTGTCTGGCTGCCTTTCTAGGCAGACACTGGCACAGTCCTCAGTGTGAGGGTTACATAAAACCCTGATTTCAAAACATACAGCAATTCTGCACCACAAAAGATGCAGGGTAGGTTAGACACCAATCAGTCTTTATATCCATGCAGTGATCTTGCCGCTCGGAATGTGCTCACGGATCCATGCTACACCCTGAGTGTTTATTGTGGGTCCAGTCCTATGCTAGACCTGGCAGTACCTTGGTGTCTTGCCTAGTTTCATGCCAATTTGACACAAGCTAGAGTCATCTAAAAGGAGGGAGCCTCAAATGAAAAAAAATGCCTCCATAAGATCTGGCTGTAGGGCATTTTCTTAGTCAGTGATTGATAGGGGAGGGCTCAGACCATTGTGGGTGAGGCCATCCCTGGGCTGGTGGCCCTGGGTTCTGTAAGAAAGGGATAAGAAAGGGGATTGAACAAACCAGTAAGCAGCACCCCTCCATAACCTCTGCATCAGCTCCTGCCTCCAGATTCCTGCTCTGTTTGAGTTCCTGTCCTGACTTCCTTCTGTGAGGAAAAGTAAAAACCAAACATGCTCTTCCCTCCCCAAGCTTTGGTCATGGTGTTTGATTACAGCAATGATAACCCCGACTAAGACACTTGCTATTCATATAGTGATGTAGAATGTCCTTCTGTATATGTGTTGCTCATATTGGTTAATGAATAAAGCTGCTTTGACCTATGGCAGGGCAGAATATAGCCAGGCTGGAAGAGAYATAAAGAATAGACAGAGTCAAGGAGACACCATGTTACTGTTGAAGGAGAAAGACACCAGCCACCAGCCAGAATATTACCCATAGGCCTCATGGCCATACACAGGTTAATAGAAATGGGTTGATTTAAGATGTAAGAGTTATCTAGAAGTATGCCTGAGCTATTGACCAAACAATGTTGTACTTAATATGGTTTCTGTGTTATTATTTGGGTCTGGGTGTCCGGGAAACAAATGAGCAGTCTCTGCCTACAGTATAGGCACATGGATAATGCAGGGCTTACTCACAACAGACCATGCTCTCTGTCTTAGTACCAGGCACTTGGAAGCTGCTTTGGATAAAAAGCACGGAGTCCTCATTTGGAACCACAAGATCACTAGAAGCAGGATGCAAGCTTGGCCTCATTGCCTGCATTTTATGTGTGTCTGCTTTGCCCTGGGTCAGACTCCTGCTTGATTCTGCACAGGCGTGCTGGTCACAAGATGGGTCTGTTTCCTTAACTAATTAATGATCTTGTCCTCCTTGAAGGCTGAAGGCACAGAGCTAAATTGTCTCCCTAAACCTGCAGTCACCCTGGAGTCCAGGAGCAGCAAGGCCTTACAGGCTGGCAGAAGGATGACTTATGATGGGTATGGTGCAATCAAGAGCAAACATCTTGTAGGATCAGGTTGGTCTCTGATGCTATAGGCAATGGCTAATAGACCAGTGTTTTTTGAAGGCAGCCCAGGCTGACCTTGAACTCACAGTGTACTTGGGGACTTTGACTCCCGCTCTTAAGTTCTGAAATTGCAGGCACGTGCCAAGATGCTGGGCTGGTCATCAAGTTTCTTATCTAATCACTTTCCTGAGTGATTAGACAACCACGTGAGGTACCATGCCTCCAGGAAGGCTTAATTGTACACACTTTTTGTTCCCGTCCTAATTCTTCTATTTAAACACATCCATGTGTACAGCAACACACAGGAAAATGGAAAAAAAAAAGAAAGGAAAAAAGAAGTCAAGAGTTTTGGGACCTTGCCAGGACAAACCCCACAGTAGCTGTGACATAGAAGCTGCACAGTAGTCCCTCAGCTGAACTCTCCTAGATCCCTTTCATCTGTGTCTAGCAGTCTTTTATTCTTCCATCTCAATTAGTCCATACTGTGTTTCTGATTTGTTCTTGATCTTAGCTCCAGAAGCCATCCATCCATCATGAATGCATGCATGCATCCATCCATCCATCCAAGAGCATCTTCAGTCGCTCATTAAACAGCCTGCTGGTTGTTGAGTCCTCCATGGCAGTAGGCACTGCACAGGGCTGCAGGACACACAGAGGAAGCCAACAGCTCCAGGTGTGGGCACCTCATGAAGGACCATATAAATTTGATGGCATGTTCTTTACTCAGGTTAAAGGTTGAGGATTGAAGAGGTGTCACCTTTAGAGGGACCGTCCTTGCAGAGTCCACTCTTTATGTAAGGTCGCAGAATACTGGATGAGGAAGGGAGCTTGTGAGGCTGTCCAGCAGTTCCACTGGAGAAACCTGAAGGTGGCCTCCAGTGAGAACGTTCTTCTTAACGGTTTCAGATGCTGCACAGGGGCTGATGTGTGCTCCAAACCTCGCTGGTCTCTAAGTAGGTTCTCCAGCCGACCCTACCACTTTAGATGTTGACAGAGTGATAAAAATTTCAGCTCTTTTAGAATTAGCTTCTCCTCCTCTTCTTCCTCCTCTTCCTCTCTTTTTCCTCCTCCTACTTCTTCTCCTTCTTCTTGTACAGGGTCTGTCTATCGCATAGCTCTGCCTATCCTGGAACTCTATGTAGGTCAGGATGGCCTGGAACTCACAGAAATCTACCTGCCTCTGCCTTCGAAGTGCTGGAATTGAAGGTGTGTGCCACCACACTGGGCCTGAATTAAATTTTTGACCCAAAGAAACAAATAGGGGAGAGAGCAGTCTGAAACCTTTTCCACTCTCCCCTTCTATTCGTCTTTTGTCTCTTCCATTCCTTCTTTCCTCCTCCTCCTCCTCAGCTCTTCTTTCTCCCCCACCTCCATTTCTATTATTGTCTAGGGAACAGAGAACTGCTGTGGCTTTGCTCATTGGAGCCTTGTTAAGAAAGTCCATCTTACTCACATCACAAGGACATGAGCTCAACTATGTTCATAGCAGCATTATTCGTAATAACCAGAAGCTGGAAGCCATCTAGATGTCCCTCAACCAAAGAACGGATAAAGAAAAGTGGTCCATTTACACACTAGTCAGTGGTAAAATCAATGACATCTTTAAATTTGCAGATAAATGAACAGAAGTAGAAACAATCATCCTGAGTGAGGTAACCCAGACCCAGAAAGGCAAATATATTATGTACTTACTCATTAGTGGATACCAGACATAAAGCAAAGGATAACCAGCCTACAGTCCACAACCCCAGAAACCCTAGAACCTTATTCCTGAAACAGACGGAAGCAGGGAAGCAGATGCAGAGATCCACAACTAATCCCAGGGCTGAGCTCCCGGAGCACAAACAAAGGGGGGGGGGAGGAGTGATAATATGAACAAAGGGGTCAAGATCACCACGGGGAAACCCACAGAACCAGCTGACCCTAGCTACTGGGAGATCACTGACTCCGGTCTGACAAATGGGGAAACTACATAGGACCAAACTGCATAGGACCTAAATACAGGCGACAGTGGTGTGGCTTGAGCAGTATTTAGGGCCACTGGCGGTGGGTTCAGGATCTGACTCTAATGCATGAACTGGCTTTGTGGAGCCCGTTCTCTATGGAGGGATACCTTGCTCAGCCTACTTACAGGAGGGAAGGCCTGGGTCCTGCCTCAACAAAGTGATGAGACAGACTTAGTTGATTTCCTAGGGGAGGCCTTACCCTCTCTGAGGAGTGAATGGGTGGTAGGGTGGGGAAAGAAGGAGCAGGAGGAGAGGAGGGAGGGGAAACTGGGATTGGTATGTAAAATATAAATAAATAAATTAATTAGAAAAAAGAAAGTCCATCTTAGATCAGAGGTAAATGGGGAATTTGCCGGCTTTTGCTTAAGGAGCATGTGGGTGTGGCTGGCTGTGGCTGGTAGCATATGGATCAGTCTTAGAAACAGAAATAGTTTCTGATGACTCCTTTATTATAGAAGCCCATTCAATTACCCATTGCTCTGTGGACTGCAGTATAGAGTCTGACCATGGGCTAGTTATGCGGGCTGAGTGGTTATTGCAGGACAATCATTCAAACTTGCCAAGGTCATTTTCATGTGAACTTTGTCAGCAATTTCTTGATAAGAATCTCATAAAGCAAGATCTCCCCACTGCCCTGCCCCATACACACATCCACATAGACTTGGCCTTCCCTCGGTGTGGCTTCTCTGGTGGTAGATTCCACCAGGCAAGGAGAGAAACTATTTTTAAGGCTTGCATCCGCACTGAACATTCACAGCTTTTGTACTTTTCATTATTCCCTAAATGGTGCGGTAGAACTGTTGATTTATTGCTTGTAAATAGTTTGGCGTTATAGGCTGTCTAGAGTTGATTTAGCATAGACAGCAGGACTTGAGAAGATCATATGAAAACACTACACCATGTTCCTTAAGGATTTGAGTGTAATGGGGTTTTAATATTTTCATAGGGTCCTGGAACCAGTTCTTCATGGATACCAAGAGATGCTTGTGTAATCTCTATGTACATATGTATGTATATATATCATATATATAAAAGATTGTATCTTTTATTTGAAGCAAGGCCTCTTATAGCTAATATGGTCCTCAAAGCTGCTGTGTAGCCAAAGATGACCTTAAATTCCTGATCCTCTACCTATACCATCCAAGGACTGGGTTAGAGGCATGAGCACAATGCCCAGCTCTATCTGTCTGTCTGTCTGTCTGTCTGTCTGTCTGTCTGTCTGCCTGCCTGCNTATCTATCTATCTATCTATCTACCTACCTACCTACCTACCTACCTACCTATCTGTGCTGGCTAGTCTTATGTCAACTTGACACACAAGCTAGTTATCTGAAAGGAGAGACCCTCAATTGAGAAAATGCCTCCATAAGATCAAGCTGCAGGTGAGTCTATAAAGCATTTTCTTAATTAGTGTTTGATAGGAGGGGGCCCAGTCCATTATGGGTGGGGCCATCCCTGGGCTGGCGGTCCTTGGTTCTGTAAGAAAGCAGGCTGAACAAGCCATGAGAGCAAACCAGTAAACAGCACCCTCCATGGCCTCTGCATCAGCTCCTGCCTCCAGGTTCCTACCCTGTTTGAGTTCTCAATGCTGAGATGATGAACTGTTACGTGGAACTGTGAGTAAAATAAACCCTTTCCTTCCCAAATGCTTTGGTCATTGTGTTTCATCACACCATTAGAAACCCTGTTTGTTTTCCTGCCTGCCTTCCTTCCTTCCTTCCTTCTTTCTTTTCTTTCTCTTTCTTTTCTTTCTTTTCATCAATCTATCTATCCATCTATCTATCCATCTATCTATCATCTATCATCTATCCATCCATCCATCTATCATCTATCCATCTATCTATATATCTATCATCTGTCTATCTATCATCTATCTATCTATCTATCTATCTATCTATCTATCTATCTATCAATCATCTATCTATCATCCATCAGCTATCACTTGCTTTCCCCTTTAGGAACTATGATGCTTTAAAAAAACAATAATTCACAGGAATTCACACCATAGGTAGGTGAGGCTTTGTAACCCACAAGATGGTTTGTTTCTTCCCAGGGACTTCTTACGGATGCGGGAGCCTCCTGCCAATGTTCTGGTATGAAGCACTTCTAGGAGTGTTGTGCCACCCTTGATGCCAGCCCACAGTTCAGATGTGAGAGGAAATGACTCATCATTCCTGTTTTACTAACTTGATTAATAGGATTAAGAAGCTCATGTATCTCTCTAGTAAGGACTGGGTCGTAAGACCAGATGATCTTAGTCTGTTCAGGTGGCTATAGCAGCATCCTTAGACTGGATAGTATATATGAGACAGGTATGAATTGCTCATATTTCTCGAGACTGAGGAATCCAAGGTGATTTTGTTGTCTAGTTTTTGTTTGTGGGCTAATAAGGGATTGCTTTTTGCTCAGCCAATGACAGCTTATCACTTCCCCCAAACATGGCAGAAGGGGACAGGGAGCTTGTTTAAGACTTTTTATAAAGGTGAAGATCTCATTCATGAGTGCAAGAACTCTTGTGACATTGTCCACAGATTTCTCTTTCTTCATGCTATCACACTGGGTACTAGGTTCCAAGTTTGCCTTTTGGGGGAACACAAAAGTTCAGGCTGTGGTGATAGTGTCCCTCAGCTGCCGAGTCAAGTTCATCAGTGGAATGGAATCCTGTCTAGCAATGAGCAGAATGAGTTATTGTGCCTGGGGAAATGTGAGTGAAACTCTGACTTTTCTGAGTAGAAGAGGCCAGCTGAAAACTGTAATATGGCGTGATGGCTGATCTTTACCGTCAGCCTCATGAGGGTTAGGATAACCTGGGATATAAATGTCTGGGCATGTCTGTGAGAGCACCTCCAGAGATGCTGAACTGAGGTGGGGAGACCCAAACTGAATGTGGGGGGCATCACATGATTTAGTCTCAGAAAGTGAGCGAGCACCACATTCGTCTCTTTCTGACTGCAGACTCTGCTGTCTCCATTTCCTTGCTGCGATGAACTCCACCTTCAGATTGGGAGGCAAGACAAACTGTTCCCTTCTTACATCTTCAGTGTTTTGTGATGGATAAAGAAGTAGAGCAACCATGTATGTGATCCAGCTATTCTGTTCCTGTGGACACACCCAAAGGGCTTCAGGCCCTCTGTATCCCTAGGGATGCTTGGCCATTCATGATTATCACTTCTTTGGTCATGGTAGTGAGGAAATGGAACCAGCTTAGATGTCCATCAGCAGATTAATTAAATTGTGGTCTACACAATCTATACAATGTGAATTCATTTGCCATAAAGAAAAATAAATTTATGAAATTATAAGAAAGTGGATGGATCTTGAAAATATTTTATGTGAGGCAACTCAGATTTAAAAAGCCAAGTCACACGTACTCTCCCAAATGCAAATCTTAGTTTTGAGAGTGTGTGTGTAGGTGTGTGTGAGTGTGTGTGTGCGTGTGAGTGTGTAAGAGTGTGTGTGCATGTGAGTGTGTGTGTGTGATATAACCAGAGAGTGGGTAATAAAACATCTGTGACATAAAAATGGATAAGAGGTGTGATGGGTGGAAGAACAAGGGGTGGCAGGTGGTTAAAGAAGAAAAGGCAGAAGGGTCAACAGAATAGGTTTTCAAATCCCACCATGACACCTAATACTTTAAAAAATTAATGATGTGTCCTAACGAGTTCTGGAAATTGAACTTGGGTCCTCAGGAAGAGCAACAAATGCTCTCAACCATTGCACCACGCCTTCAGCCACCTTCTTCTGACTGAATAGATGGACAGAGCCGGTACAAACGATTTGGTGGGTGGAGAGAACGATTATAATCATTGAGCCATAATTTGTGAAAATCCAGGATTCTAAAAATCAACACTTTGTTTAAAACAGATGTTTGCTATGTTGTCCAGGCTAGCCTTGAACTCATGGAGATCCTCCTGCCTCAACAACCCTTGTAATACTGAAATTAAGGCGTATTCCACCATGTCCAGCTGAAATCAATATATTTTGGATGGAATGTTCAAATCCACCATTTTAGCTGGTAAATATGAGCCAGTATTTGAATAGTGGGAATTCATCTGGCCTTTGCCTGAAGTGGGAAAAGGACACTGCATCATGGTTTTATGACCATCTGCACAGCACACCAAAAGACAAATCCTCCTGTGTCTGCGTACATGACTGCAGAAACCAGAGAAATATCACCATAGCTGAGGATGACCTAGAACTCCCAGTTCCCCCACTCTCTACTTCCCAAGTGCTGGAATGCATGAACCACCATGTTTGGTTTTTGCATCACTGGGGATTGAACACAGGCTTTGCTTCTTCTAGACATGAACCTTACCAACTGAGCTACATCTCCAGAATAGACACCTTACTAAGAAAGAATCCCCTTGAACATATGGTCAGGCTGTGCTAGTACATAAGCCATGAAAGTACAACCAGCCTGGGAGAGTATATTTGAGCAAAGGCTAGACTAGTCAAAGGGGATCACTAATCTTTCTGCCTGGGAAGACACTGGTGGGCGGAAGAAGGGACCACTAATCGGCTGTCAGCATCCAGCATGACATCACTCTCCCCTGAAGATTTCTTCATTCCCCACACTTCTATCCCTCCCACATCCATTCTAGCTTTGGAGTGATCCACTGGTGATGTGCTAAGACGGTGTGGTTTCAAGTTCCAGAAACCAAATCTGCAAGTATTGTGAATGGAAAGGGGATTTACTGGAAGGAAGCCCTGCGGTTTCAGGGCGTGACTCTGAAAAGGGCGAGGCCATTGATGATCGTAGACCCTTTCTTCAGCCGAAGTCCTTAGTGTCACTAGGGTGTTGCACAAGGCCAGCTTCCTGTGCAGCGTGCTTGGGTCACTTGTGTGCCTATGTGCTGGCGGTCAAAGCAGGGAGCACAGTGGTGGGAGGATGGAGAAGACAGTGAGTACTAGACTTTACTCTTTCTCTGGGACCCTCGGCATGCGCATGCTGACAGTTTGGCTCTCCTTTTATTTAGCCAACTCTCAAATCACCCTGCCTCTTCTGGCTTTGAATGCTCCCCTCAGTACCACTCGTCTATACCTGTGGACGCCCACTTCACAGGGATGCGCCCCCTTCCTCCTTCAGTACCCCTCGTCTATACCT
>LOEQ01003175.1:100509-110866 GCA_001685075.1 Bramus lutescens | reverse complement strand
TTCACAGGGATGCGCCCCCTTCCTCCTTCAGTACCCCTCGTCTATACCTGTGGAACCCACTTCACAGGGATGCGCCCCCTCCCGCCTTGAGTACCCCCAGTCTACACCTGTGGATGCCCACTTCACAGGGTCAGCTTTTCCTTCATTGCTTCTGCATTGGCCACAGAGTGCATCTCCTTCGGTGTGACCGAGGAGTTGAGTGAGGTCAAAATGCCCCCCTACTCAGGGAACTGCCAAGCTTGAGGGAGGAGGCCCTGGTTCTGGCTGAAGCCTTTGTTTTGAACCTGAAGAAGGATAGGAGGAAAGGCTCTCTGGGTAGCTAAGCCACTCAGAGGCACAGGTCGGGCAACAGCGGTAGGTCAAGACAGTGGAGTAACCAGAGATTGTTATGGGGGCTGAGCAGCTCTTCAGGCCCCAGGGGTTTCTCTTCCTGGGTAATGAGGCTCCCCTAAAACTGTCAGTGGGTGAGAAGTGGGAGGGATCATGGGGCCCAGCTGCAGGCAGATGTTGGTGTCTCTATGGCTCCCCTTGCCCGATCTGTACTTGAAATAAACCCCAGCATGTTTCGCAGCTGTGCTGTCTGTCCTGAGAGTGGCTTCTCACACCCTTCCTGCCTCTGGCTCCTTGGAAAATATCCAGAATACTGTTATTGTTTATTTACTTACTTATTTATCCAAGATGGGCTCTTTTCTCTGTTGTCCAGGCCTGGCCTTGACTCTCTCAGCTCAAGTGATCCTCCTGCCTCATCTTCCCAAGTGGCTGAGACTACAGATACAGAGATGCATTAGACCAAGTTGATTTTAGAGCATTCCNTAGAAAGTCTGAGCTCCCTCCCCCCCCTCCCAAACATAACTTGCAATCATTGTAGAAAGTCTGAGTACGAAGGAACCCCGGCTAAGTCGTTCAACGTCACACTTAGATACCACGGTCAGGTGCTGTTGTCACTACCTAATGATCTGCAACCTCTTTCTAGCCACTGTGACTACACCTAATGCATGACTTTGCATCCCATCCCCTAAGGACTTGATACCTGGATCATAATACATGTCCTTCTGCAGCCTTAGGACGGGTCCCACCATAGCATCTAGTTGCCTCGCTCTTCTGTCCACCCGGAAGTCCTCTTTCCTGCCGCTGCCTTACTGATGTCCTTCCTGAACCACTGGGGTCCTCTCTTGTGCTGGATCTGGCCTCACACCCAGCTCTGCTTACCTCATGGTTTTGCTTGTGTTCACTAGGAGCAGAACTTCTTCTCAGAGGCTCTGGCCTGGGGTGGAGTTCATGCCGCTCTGTGTGCCCCAAGGCCCTCATGGGGCTCGCTGTCTGAGGCCCTTCTCCTCGTGGACGCCTGTCTTCTCATGGATGTATTCATTGGTGCCTACGGCAGAGTCTCTCACAGCCCCTCCGTTAGGTCACTTTCAGTGATACCGCACAGGGCTGTCAGGCCTCCTCACGCCATGGTCAGCTGACTGCCCTGAACCTTTCCCATCAGGCCCAGCTGCAGCCTGTCTGTCCATCACAAATCCATAGTTTCTTATTCCTGCAAGCCTGTACTCTAACCTTCTGGAACCAAATCCCTGACGCTGGGTCCTCACATGGAACACAGGGTGGGATATTCCCATTGGCACAGGCCCTGGTAAGCCAGCCTCTGATCCCCACCCTGCACAGGCTCTGACTGTGCCCGCGCCTGATGGATTCTTTCTCCGCTGAGTTCTTCATTCCCGGGTCAGTTAGTGATGATCACCCTTGGGCTCAAAAGTTCATTCCTTCCCCTATTGTGAGGTCCATAGCGCATGTTACCTCAACTTTCCCCACAAATGTTCTACTCTGGTTCCCCATGTCCTCCCTGCCATCTCTGTCTGGGTCTCACTCCAGCCTCCACAGTCACCTCTCTGCCTCGCTGTAGGGACCTCAGTCACGTCAGTACCCTGCACTTCCCTCCATACCGGTGGTTCCCTCAGCTTGAGGGTCCTCTCTCTCTTTGGTACTCCCATTTAGCACCCTGACTACCAGGGTGAATTGGGGGTGTCACCCTGATATTAATTCTCCCCAGAAATGCCCTTCTAAGTCCTGTGCCTGTTTTCTGTGATGAAACAGGTCACTATATGTGATGATTTTGTTAACTCTTCTGAATCAACTGTTGGCGGAGACTTTCCCAGAATCTCAGATGGGGAGGTCCAGAAGGCAGGAGTCTGAGACAGCTGGTCACATTGCATCCCCAGTCGGGAAGCAGAGGGAGATGAATACCAAGCTAGTGCCCAGCTAGCTTCCTCCATTTTGTGTGGTACATGAACCCCACCCCTCGTCACGGATGGACTGTACCCATGAATTGCGAGCCAGAGTAGAGCCTGCATATTCTAAAGTCACGTCTGTCAGAGACTTTTATCCCAGAAGGAAAACTTACTGAGGTAACCACGAGTGAGACATTTCTGACATTTGCCCCCAAAGGGCTTGCACTCTCAGGTACTCTTAACTGGGCTCCTTAGGCAGCAAACGACTGAGGAAGGGGTGGAGTCAGCCAAGCCACGCCCCCGGAGGGCCCTGCATAATTACTTTATTAGCTCCTATCTCCGATCCTTGGCGGTTATGGAGCAGGCAGAGATGGCTGGAGTCTGGTCACGTCACAGCTCATTAGTTCCACTTCCACTTTTTGCTAACATCTGAGAATTATACTCTAGGCACACTGAAAACAAGAGGCTGGTGTTGAGAGAAGAGCCGTGTACAGGGGTCTTTCACTGTTGTCTGTGACTGCACAGCATACTCAGTGAAGATTAAAAACCAATGTTCAGACCTTGCCCAGACTGGCTGAATTATAACTTGTATGATCACTGGTGGGGGGGACTGCTTTAAAAAGTCCTTTCAGTGGGGCTGGAGAGATGGCTCAGTGGTTATGAGCACTGACTGCTCTTCCAGAGGACCCAGGTTCAATTCCCAACACCCACATACTAGTTTATAACCTCCTGTAACTTCAGTCCTGGGGAATCTTCTAGCCTCCAAAGGCGCAGGCACATAAGCATGCACAGATATATACATAAAAAATAAATACAAGAAAATACTTTTGGGGTGGGCTTTTTTTTTTTAATGTGACCTTGGATGTGTTATCTTTAACACCCTAGGCAACCAACCAACCACGAGCTCCTTGAGGAGTATCTCACCTCAGTCATAATGAGGCTTAAGAAGTTTGCCTAGGGAGGGAGGCAGGACTGTTAACATTGCTCAGGAACCGTAGCAAGGACGGCAACCTCAGGTGTCTGCTCACTGTTGTGTCCTAAGTCATCATGACAGGTCCCGACACACAGCACACACTACACAAGTGTTTGTTGACTAAGTCAGTGGCAAAGTGTACAGATCTGCTGTGCTCTCTCCTATGATGCAGACACACTCTGTACGCTCTTCCCTGTGTGTGCAGCTTCCCCCATTACACAGCGGGATAGCATCACAATTCATAGGCTATGTTTTTGTGTAGATGTTTCTTCATTTTGAAAATGCTTCATTTTGATGGTGTGTTATAGCTTTTTTAAACAGTTGAAAACAATGATGTCTTAAAAATATTTTAATGAATAATCCACAATAGGAAAATAAATTAACCACAAAAGAAAAAACACACCCTTCACATTTTCATTCCCCCCCCCAGCATCAAAAATGAGCCAATGTTTCTTAAGGCTGCTTTGAAAGTTTTCTTGATATCAAGGGTGAAGGTTGGCCTTGGAAAAAGTCGGACCCCTGTAAGACACAGATACACAATATATGAATTATTGAAGAACAGTCATGTGTTGAAGAAAGCTAAGACAGGAGCCAGGTAATGTGATTTCCCATGAATCCCACTTCTCAGATACTGGCGTTCAGCCAAGAAGAGTTCAATAAAAGTAGACATGGGGATACACTCCAGCAGAAAGAAACACACAATGCTTCCTTTGTTTAAAGACTGAATGGATGTTAGCATATCAGACTTAGCCTGCCTGTAAAGCCAGGGTCTGGGAGACTGAGGCGTGAGGATCATAAGGTTTAGGCCAACTGGGCTATATAACAAGACCCCTCTTGAAAAGCCAAATCTGGAAACAAAAAGGTGAGGACTTATATTTTATGAATGACTAATATTGAAGCAGTTCTGATGAGGTAATGAATGGACCTTCTAAAATGATTGTACGCTTTATGATAGTTCATATTAATATTCCATGCATTATGGCTTTGTTAGGGATAATATTACAGCAGGTACACACAAGAAGTGAAAAAAAATGCTAGAAATAAATTTACATATTGATGAGTCCTTTACATGATGTATTAGTCCATCACACATAATTTGCAAATTCTAAGTTTTTCTCCTTAGAGGAAATAAGGTTGGTTTGTCTGTCTGTCTGTCTGCCTACCTACCTTATTTATACAGTGACCGTAAGTAGGTGAGTCATTTCAGGTAAACTCTGTTGCCTTTATTGATTGAAACCGGACAGCTGAGACTCCCGGAGGGAGGTTTGAAGTGGGGCGGGGGGACAGCTCGACAGAGAAAGAGACTATGTGCCAATGTGCAGACTTAATCTGGATCTCTGGCTTTCACATAGAAATGAAGTGAGCGTTGCAACTTCCCTATAATTCCAGTGCTGAGGAGGCAGAGGCCCAGGACCCCAGGGTAAGCTGATGAGCTAGAGTAGCTGCTATGTCTGGGTTCAGTGAGAGACCCTGCCTCGGTAAATGAAGCGGAGATCAATCAAGGAAAATTCTCAATGTCTACATCTGGTCTCCACAGGCACATGCATACACACGCGCACACAGATACACATGCATATATGAACATCCACATGTTTGAAATGATACTCATTAGAACCAGACACATTTTATTTACAAATACCATACAAACAAACAAAAGTCACATTTCTTTTCTTTTTTCTTTTGAGACAGGTCTCACTATATAGCTCTGGCTGTCCTGGAACTTACCATGGAGACCAGGCTGGCTTCGAACTCATGCCCCACCAATAGCCACACTTCTAGACAAGCTGCTCTCTTGACATCCTGGGAAGTCTACGTGTGTAAGCTCCTGTTCTATTTCTTCACTAACATAGAGATAAGTTCCATGTGAAACACATGAACATAGTTGCTTCTAAATGTCAAACGTGGTCCACCTGCATTCTGTTCGGTCGGCATATGGTCCACAAAGCAGCATTGTGGGGAATCTGGAAACCCATGGCTCAGATGTCACTTGTAAGCATGAGCAAGTTCCTCAAAACTAACATTAACACAATTTCTCTAGACAAATTTCCTGTCTCCCTAATTCACATAGATAGTTACTGTGAGTTGATCACTGCTGCCCAGCTCAATAGGGAAGGGCTGGAGCCAGCTGTAAGGTAGGCACTCTGGCCTTACCTCCAAGTGGTTAGTTCTCTGAGCTTGAGTCAATGATAGCCTCAGTTTCCCTTGTGTATAGAGGGGGATGATGGGATATCCCTCTACCCTCACGAATGCACTATCCATAGCACTCACCATGTATGAGCACTTGGGAGGCCACAGTGAGAACTGAGCAGGCTTTCTGCCCACACTTGGCAGCCTCCCACATTTCTTTGCACACACAAATGCTTGACTGTTACTGCTGATGGCCCACTGCCTTCAGATGCAATGTGACCAGCGGGCTTCCTCTCCTGCCACCACACCTTTCCCACTATAATGGAATGTATCTCTTAAACTGTAACCCAGATTAATCCCTTCCTTTTTAAAATTGCTTCTTTAGATATCCTGACATAAAAACGAGGAAAGAAGCCAACATGGAGTGTGTCTGGATTAATCTAGGGTCCCCTTTCCATTCCAAAGCTGTAACAATATCTCTTCACAAAGTCTCCTCTGCCATGAGTGCTCATAGTCACAGTTTCCAAGGATCACAATAGACAGCTTTGAGGGACACTGTCATTTTACCAACCACAGCCATTTCTTCTGTGGGGAAGTTGTGGGCATAAAAACAAAGTGACAACTCTATCCTAAATGACAGATTAAATAGAGTATGTGCTAAATAAACCAAAAACCAGCCACTAAGGACTTCTTGATGAAATTGACATGCATTCACAGAAACTATAACTTTCCTCTTATATTCTGTCAGAATATCATTTTGGATCTCAAAATGTGACACATGATACAGATGATTTCTTCCATGAAATATTTATATGTATGGGACATATATGTCTACATAATTTTTATAGTTATAAATTTTATTATATTTTTATTCATAAACCACATGTCTCTTGTGATTTCTAAACATAAATATTTATATATCTCCTTTATAAAATCTGACTTTTATGCGCTTGGTTTACAATTTATCATAAAACATGGCCTAAAGGAACCATGATTTCTTAAGAGCAGCGTCCTACCTGCCAGTCCACCTCCTTGGTCCCTGCTTGTTGTGGAATATTCCTTTACATTGTGTGAAGATATGTCACTGTGATTGGTTTAGTAAAAGGCTAAATGGGGGCTGGAGAGATGGCTCAGAGGTTAAGAGGTCCTGAGTTCAATTCCCAGCAACCACATGGTGGCTCACAACCATCTATGAGACCTGGTGCCCTCTTCTGGCGAGCAGGCATACATGCAGACAGAACATTGTATACATAATACATAATTTTTTAAAAAGCTAAATGGCCAATAGCTAGGCAGGATTGGCAGTGCAGAGAAATGCCGGGAAGAAGGTGGAGTCGCCAGTCAGATGCAGAGGAAGTAAGACATGTAGGAAATCGTGGCCGCACGTAAATTAAAAGAAACGGGTTAATTTAAGTTTTAAGAGCTAGTTAGAAACAAGCCTAAGGTATCAGCTGAGCTTTCGTAATTAATAAGTCTACGTGTGGTGATTTGGGAACTGGCTGGTGGGACAGAGAAAGATCCGCTACACCCATTCCTCCTGTTCTTCCCATTAGGCCATCTGTTGATTAGGCCATCTGTTGATTAGGTCTTCCCATTAGGGCATCTGTTGATTAGGTCATCTGTTGATTAGGTCTTCTGATTATGCCATCTGTTGATTAGGTCATCTGTTGATTAGGTCTTCTGATTAGGCCATCTGTTGATTAGGTCATCTGTTGATTAGGTCTTCTAATTAGGCCATCTGTTGATTAGGTCTTCCCATTAGGCCATCTGTTGATTAGGTCATCTGTTGATTAGGTCTTCCCATTAGGCCATCTATTGATTAGGTCATCTGTTGATTAGGTCTTCCGATTAGGCCATCTGTTGATTAGGTCATCTGCTCCTTCCCTGGCTCCTCTTCCCACCCCGCATCCCCTTTCACTGTCTTCTTCTACAGCTGTCTCCTGCCTACGTCTCCACTCTTCCAGCCTCTGAGGCTTCATTTCCTTCCCTTCTCTCCTTCACGGTTCAATGTCCCTGAACAATTCAGCGTCTCTTGCTCAGACATTTGTCACTGAGCAGTTACTTCCCCATTTAGGGAGTGTTTCTGCACATCCCAAACCCTCCTGACTCCAAGATGGCAGCTGCTGTCTTCCCTGTCCTGAAAGCCATTGCCTTTGTTACTGCCATGGGTGCCCTATTCTTTAATCTTCTACTGTCTCTACTCACAGTGGGGGTTCCCAATGGCTGTCCCAAGTGTCAGAGTCTAGGGAATGCATACCACTGAGGGTGGAGGTCAGGTTCATTTTGATCACGCCATCATCTCTGAAACCAGAGGGGTAGTGCCCAGCTTGAGGCAAACACACAAAACCACATTTATGATACCAAGGACAGCCAGCTGCATTTGCACATAATGCACCTTTGTTCTGACACAGAGATTTTTAGGGGAAAAAAATCTTTAAAGCAGAAAATAACCAGTGTTTGTTTTCTGCCCCTTGAACTGCAAGGCCATTTGAGTGGCACCTGTTTCACTGCCCAGGACGCCTAGTAAGTCAGATGCCACACCGCCAAATATCCACTCCAGGAATGGCCTGGTAAGTCAGATGCCACACCGCCAAATATCCACTCCAGGAATGGCCTGGTAAAGTCAAATGCCACACCGTCAAATTCCACTCCAGGAATGGCCTGGTAAAGTCAGATGCCACACCGTCAAATTCCACTAAGGAACGCAAAATCAGACTGAATTTGGAGTCCAGTTTCTTCACCAGAACTTAGCTCCTCCTCCTGGTCCTGTCTCACAGACAGACATCTCCCCATCCTTCCCAGCTGTGTCTCTGGCCCTGGCATTCAGTACCACTCTTGTAAAGCCTCCTTTCTCTTAACAATTGAATATTAGCACTTAACCTTCTTATTTCTATTCTTCTCCAAATTTTACAGATTTGCTAAAGTTATCTTTAAAAAAATATAAGCATGATACCATTTCCTGCTCAAGGTCTGCCCCAGTTGTCACCAGAAAATGTCAGTCTACACAAGACGGAACAAAACAATCTTTCCTACAGCTCAGGATGAGGGCCGAGGTAAAAGTAATTTTAGTCCGCATACATTTCCAGTTAGTCTCCATGAAGTAGAAAATCCTTTGAAAGAATTGGTATTTCTCCACCTAATCATTTGACAAATGTAACCCATCAAATGGATTCGTGTAGGTGTGTAGCAGACTAACCAAACAATCCTTAAATTGGGTAGGCCTACTGGTAACTAGGCAGTAATTCCTATGATTAAAATTAGCATTTTCTTTTCTTTCTTTTTTTTTTTTTTTGAGACAGTGTTTCTCTATATAACAGCCCTAGCTGTCTTGGAACTAGCTCCTGAAGACCTAGCTGACCTTGAACTCACAGAGACCCACCTACTTCTGCCTCAGGAGTGCTGGGATTAAAGGCCTGGGGTGTACTACCCAAAATTAGCATTTTCTAACCATACACAACGTACTAGAATGGTCTGAATAACCCATGAGAGATAATACTGCCATATTCCTAGACCTTGTACAGTCAGATAAAAACCACAGTGTTTTATGACTTCATTGTCTGGATAATGCAGGCTAGCACTATGACCCTGGTGGATGCCATGTTTGCACACCTGTATTGGATTTTTACGATGTGACTGCCAATCACAGCACGGTGGTTGCCTGTCCTGCATCTCTGGGCTTATGACTGTTTTAATATAATTCTTTTATGCTTTGCTGTCAGATCTTAAATCTTAAAGTATCATTTGTTCTTGGAGAACCTCAGTTACCTTCATTTCTGTCTATGAAACCTCAGGCTATGAATGTTCCATGAAGTTTTCAAAAAACATAACCAGATGTAGTTTTACAAAGACAAAATAATACACTCTCAAAGCTATCATAAGTGAACTCAATTCAGCATTGTACAGCATGCTCCAAGTTCCTGTCACACAGGGAAGTGTCTAAGCGTCTATGGAACCTTCCTAAAGGTGTCAGTGCAAAGGAGAAGCCACACTTTGTTTCTCCCATGGGTCACAATGGCTTCTGTTATAAATTTAAAGGACCTATTGGGATACTGTTGGATGCTAGCTGTTAAAATTGGCCATGGTAAAGTGGCAGCTTGGTGGCATTTTCTGTTTAAAAACTCGATGCTTTATGAGCGTCTGTTTGCCCTCCCTTCATGTTATGTTTAGAGAAGATAAATGATTGGAAACAAAGAACCAAACAACAGATGTCAGTGCAAAAATTTTGCTTTGGTCTCTGGCTAACAGCACACTTAGCTCTACATGGTACGGTCACTTTACAGGACAGGCTGGACTGGAGAAGGGGGCTGGCAGCAATTAAATATCTGGAGAGTTGCTCCCTCTTTCCTCTTAGATGAATTCCTGGACAGAGCCCACAACTTTTCTGGGTGTTTAAAAATTACATAAAATAGCCGGGCGGTGGTGGCACACTCAGGAGGCAGAGGCAGGCGGATCACTGTGAGCTCAAGGCCAGCCTGGTCTACAGAGAGAGTTCCAGGAGAGGCTCCAAAGCTACAGAGAAACCCTGATTCAAAAAACAACCAAACAAAAAATATAATGTAAAATAAATAAATAGAAACCCCCACCTCTCCTCTGGCTGAACCTCCCCCCCTTCTCCATCAGCTAGCTGCAGGCAGGTGCTGGCTGCTTTTTCTCTTTCTACCTTGCTGTAGATGCCTGTTGCTTCTGATGTCTCAGAAGCCAGAGGGCCAGAGGCAGGGAGAATCTGCCATCAAGGTTCTCAGGTGGGGTGGTGGCCATACAACCTTCCTGCTTCCTCTCAAAGGGAACTGTTGGAAGTTCCTGCCTTGTACTGCCCCCTCCTGTGGGGAGGCGCTGTCAGCCTGCAGCGGCAGAAGGCAGGGCTGGATGAGGCTTGTTCAACAGTTGCCAGTGTTCTGTGCAGTGTCCAAGTGTCTTTTGGCATCCTGAGCCTTGGCTCCTGGTGGGGGCTGGCTGAGGTTCTTTCGATGCCATACAATGATGGAAAGAACGCCGTTCTGCCCCTTTGGCTACCAGCACTGCTGAACTG
>LOEQ01003175.1:68460-93078 GCA_001685075.1 Bramus lutescens | reverse complement strand
TTCACTGTTCTAGAAGATGTGTGTGTATGTACTGGAGATAGATGGTGTTTACTGTTCTAGAAGATGTGTGTGTATGTACTGGAGATAGATGGTGTTCACTGTTCTAGAAGATGTGTGTGTATGTACTGGAGATAGAGGGTGTTCACTGTTCTAGAAGATGTGTGTGTATGTACTGGAGATAGATGGTGTTTACTGGTGCTATCTAAATCATGGGGTTAAGAGTCCTCTGTGCTCCTTAGCATGTTAGGTCACAGCTGCAACAGCAGACGAGCAAGGACACAGGAGGAACCCGAGTCAACGGAAGCTCAGGTAGCAGCTGCAGAGCAGGGGACGAGAGGTTGGAAAGCGATGCCTGTGAGGGAGGACAGCCCAGAGTGGCAGTTCACCCAGGGAATGCTTAGGGAAAAGAGAGACACTTTCTGGGTATACGAATGTGCTGTGGATAACAAAGTTCTGCCCCTGCCCTAGTCATGCTCCATGACAACCAAAGTTAGCAGTGCCACAGAACCTATGTAGAAGTCAGGTGACAACTCCCAGGAGTCATCCCTGGGCTCCTACTCTGTGGGTCCCCAAGCTTGAACCTGAGTGTCAGGCTTGATGGCAGTTGCCCTTACCTGGCTGGGGATAGCTTTAGTTTTAGTAAACAAACACTCTCAAAGACAAACGTCGAGAGCAAGTCATTGAACAAGGCATTTACCACTGCCTGGGCTGGGGAGACAGAACTGTTCCTAGCTCATGAAGTAAAACTCCCACATTTTTACAGTGGATAAAGCAAGGTTAGGGCTGTGAGGTCACTTGGCATGTGACGGTGCTGGCCACCACGTCTGACAATCTACATTCGATCCCTAGGATGCTCAAGGTGAAAGGGGAGAACTGACTCCCAGAGTGATCCTTTGACCTCACAGGCAGAGGTGGTAATTAATTTTTGAGTAGCTAGCCGGTCGGTGGTGGAGCACGCCTTGAATCCCAGCACTCGGGAGGCAGAGGCAGGCAGATCTCTGTGAGTTCTAGGCCAGCCTGATCTACAGAGTGAGCTCCAGGACAGGCTCCAAAGCAACACAGAGAAACCGTTTTGGAGGAAATAAAAGTAGCAGGTAAGAAGACCCGTCTCTTACACATCCAGACTGAGGTGAAGAGTGAAGGTAGTGAGTAGAGACGCCCAACCTAAAATAACCATTTTAAGGGCCTGGCACCCCAACAAAGCAGGCAGACAATGTTAAAGCAAGATAACTACTCAGAGAGAGTCTGGACCTCCAGGGACTGCAGTACATTTTTACATGCTTTCCCTATAAGTTATTGAATCAGCACACAAAACCTTGATGCTCATTATGACATTTCTAACATCTATGTCATTATACATGGTCCTTACTCATCCCCTTCCCACACCCTCCTCCCGGTCCCTCTCTCTTCTTTCACCTCACATAAATCGCTCTTTCCTCACCCCTACCTTCCTTACACCACGTCCCCGCCCCTCAGTTCCTTTCCTACCTTACACACACAGCCACACAGATACACACACAGCCACACACACAGCCACACAGACAGATACACACACAGCTACAGACAGATACACACACAGCCACACACACAGCCACACAGACAGATACACACACAGCCACACACACAGCCACACAGACAGAAACACACATAGCCACACACACAGTCACACACAGATACACACACACAGCCACACACACAGATATACACACAGCCACACACACAGCCACACAGACAGAAACACACACAGCCACACACACGGTCACACACACAGCCACACACACAGATACACACATAGCCACACACACAGCCACACAAACACATCTATACACACACAAATTTAAAGCTAAAGTCTACATGTAAGAGAAAAATTTGGCTGTCTTTCCGAGTCTGTCTTATTTTGCTCAACATAACAATAATAACAGCTGCATCCCTTTTCCTACTGGTGTGAGGATTCCATTCCTCTCTAGGGTTGAATAATGTGGCACAAATACACAATGAAATTTATGTGCATACCAAGCTTTCTGAGGGCCATTAAATTACACATGAAGTTGAGCTCAAGTTCACTTTGACACAGGGCTTTACTGACCCCTAGTGGCAAATATGATTATTAATATATACTCTGAAGTTTATTTTCTAAACCATGCATTACTACACTGACGAATACTTGTTTTGAACTCGACTTTCAGCAATGAGCTAAAATTGCCAGACTCTGGTTAGATCTGGGCAGTACTGTTTAGAAAGGACATGTTGGCTTTGGTTCCATCAATGGCAGATGAAGCCAGCTTAGGCCTCCGCAGTGTCTTCACATTAGATATGGTAAGGAAAAAGGCCAAGGCTACTTAGCTATAAATACATACAAACAAAAGAGTAAGGGATATGTCACACTTTGTTTAGTGGGCAGAACATATGGAATCAAAATTAGATAAAACTGGCTGATGTGTTTGATGTTTTTGCCAACATAAGAAAATGAAGCTTTGCTGGAGTAGAAGACATAGGTCCCATTAACATTTTGATCTAGTATAAAAAGACCCCTTTCCCAACTAACCCCTCATTGTGACTTTAAAATAAATCACATGCTTCAAATGCTTTTCTTCTACATAATTTAAAATTTTAATGACTGCCAATAAATGAGTTCTTTTCCCAATTTTACAAAGGAAAGTCCTCCTCTGAGGTGAGGGTTAGTTCCTTGCAGGTGCAGGTTCCAGCCCAGAAGGTCTGGCTTGAGCCAGTTTGCACCCTGCAAGTTTTTGGAGGGACTTGCAGGCCACGTTAGTCCCCCTCACATGGCTCAAACCTAATGATGCTAAATAGAAGAAATGGCGTTCTAGCTTTGGTCTGTTTAGTAATATGGGAATTAATGCCAAGATTGCAATCTCTGCATATTGGTCACACGTCCATCACTTCCCTCTGCCATCTTAGTTCTAGCTGAGATAGCAGGAAGGACAGATTCAGGGAGAAGCATTACCAGATGGTGGTGAACAGCTGGAGATGAAGGTGTCTGCACATCCAGCCATCTGTGCAGCTGTTTGTGGTTGTGGTGAGTCTTCAGACACACATTTTCACAACGACCTGTATGTGCCTGAAGGAACGCTGCATAAACTTGATGAAAGTGCAAACTTGTCACTTAAAACTCTTGTTACCAGGGGTTGGAGAGATGGCTCAGAGGTTAAGAGCACTAACTGCTCTTCCAGAGGACCTGAGTTCAATTCCCAGCACCTACATGGTGGTTTACAACCACTGCAATAAGAGTTGGTGCCCTCTTCTGGCCTGCAGGGACATATGCAGGTAGAACACTGTATATACATAATACATAAAAATGAAAAAATTCTTGCTTCCAGATAATAATAATATTCTCACTTACCTTTGTCTCTTTAGGGTGGAGCAGTCTGGGACAAGGCTAAGCCCATCTCAGTGTGGGGTTTCTGGATTTACATGTATTTCAATAAGTCATGGAATTATACAACATATATTGTATGTCTAGCAAATATCCAAAAAATGGTTAGAGCACATGGCTGAGGAAGTCATAAGCCCTAGCAGGGACTGATTACTGTTTAGTGTCTTCTAAAGCCCTTTGTTTATACCTGCAGATAAGATAAAGGGTAGTCTTAGCTTTATCAGAGAAGTCTCTCTTGGCAGTGAATAAAGAAACCCATGGCATTTCATTTGTATTTTAATAGTAAAGCTTGCCTGAGGATCAGAAAAGTAAAAAAGCCACACTGGCCAGTCTTACAGACCACACAGCAATGACACACACCTTTAATCCCAGTAGCCACACTAGTTTATCATAGAAACCAGGCGATAGTGGTGCATGCTCTTAATCCCAGAATGAGAGAGGAATATAAAACGGGAGGAGACAGCTCTCAATCTCAGGCTCATTCTAAGATTCCTGGAGAGAGGATCTCCATTTTCAGACTGAGGTCAAAGTAAGAGCCAGTGGCTGGCTGTTTTGCCTCTCTGACCTTCAGGTGGAATTCCAATTTCTGTCTCTGAGTTTTTATTAATCATACTTCAATGGTTACTCAAGCTGCTGAGAATAGCTGAGGGTCGGGAGGTCAGCCCTACACAGGTATTTTATGCCTCCCCGGAAGAGCCACTTAAGAGAAGGCAGAAAGACTGTGAGAGCCAGAAGACAGGCAGGGGCTACTGTAATCCTGAACTTCCAGCTGCACAACACTGGCCCCGTCAACAGTCATAAAGAGAAGAGGGGGTCATGGGGCCCCTAACTATTGGCTACTGATAGACAGCTGTACCCACAGGTGAGCCCAGCAGGCTCCAATGGACAGTTCCAAACCCATGATCACACAGACGAGCCTAGTTAAACTCAGTGTGTCATAAGACAAAACAGACACGGCTTTGGGAAAGGGTTTTGTAGGGATGAGGACAGGGTTGGCAGGGGTGGGAGGGAGAAAAAAGAGAGTGGAGGTATAAGTAATTCTAATGAAATTGGCAACAAATCGTTGCAAAATGTTGAATGAACTAGATTTTATAAAGGATAGTAACAATTGCAGAAAGTAATCAGCTTCAAATTCAGTTTAAGAAAGTTGAAGATATGTTAACACTAATTTTAAATTTCATTTAAAAATAATTTTTTACAATTAAATTTAATTAAAATAATTTAATAATTAGCCACAAACTTAATCAAAGTTTTTTGGTCTTTTTGCTAAAATCAGCATGCTACAAATTTTAGGGTGACAAGACTGTTTCATGTGGCTGGAGTGGCCAGCAGTGGGTAACAAGTGCCTCACAAGGGCAGAGGAGGAAGTGGCTCGGGCTCTGGTGGCAGTCAGTCCTGTAGCTCCCTACACTTGTCGCCTGTGGCAATGGCGAATCACTCTACAGTCCTAGCTCTGGGTCCTCACTTTTATCACGTGTTAGACTGTCACCTCTATGGTCTGTACCTCCTGCTTGGGGCCTAACACACAGCAGATGCTCGATCACGTCCGTGGCTGACTAAAGGAAGATGGAAATATAAACATGATCACATGATTCTGGAAGTTTCCATGAGGCTTATACGGTATCGTGATATAATACACAGGCAACTGGGGACATTCATTTCATATTTGTAATCACATACACTTCCTTGCACTGGTCTACAGAAATTACAGTGCAAATGTAAATAAGTCACACCATTTCAAAGGACTGCAGATTCTATTCTATCTACTCCAGCATTTTAAGGTTTGACCAATGCCTGACTGCCTGATGACTCACAAGACTTCAGCCATTGCCAGTAGTAGTTAAGACTATGATGAAGTAATTGTGCTTTTCACTACTGCAGGGAGTGGTGCTCATGAGCTAAGAGCCGAGTGTGACTTCCCTATGTGCACTACAGCCATTTACAGTATCCAATACCTTGCCACATTTTAAAGAGACAGGCAATTTATGTAAACTAGTATGAAAAGAAGACATACTATTTAGCAAAGACTAAAATATGCAAACAACACATTTATTAGTTACAGAGCAAAAGCCTAGACTCTCTAATGCTGAAACAGGAATAGACCTAAACAATCCACACAATGAAGGCCTGGGCACTTCCAGCCAGCCAACAGCAGAGACTGTGTGTGGAGGAGCGATGGCCTTTGATTTTACTGGTGATGCCTGGACATTTTCTACAGACGAGATGCAAGAATGAAACCAGTCGAAAGCAGTCAGTAAGCCTTGGTTAAATACTGAAGGTGGAGGGGGTGGTGGTTAATTTTATATAAACAAGGATTGGATTTTTGCTCCTCACAGGGAGGATGCACCTCAGCCTTGAGGAGCACACAGGGATTCTTCACAAAGTGCGTGGGGCAGTTTCCTGCAGAGAAGACAAGCTTAATGACTGACAGTAGTATTAACTAACATGAGATATCAGACTTACCAAGAAGGAACTAATTCACAAAATGAGGAGGATTAAGAAAAGATACACTTACTAGTTATACAGGACAGTAATGTAAACTAATGATTAGACAAGAGTCTTATGAGTATGACAATATGGTCTTTGGATATTCTGTTAAATAAATGAAAAAGGGTCTCTTTTATTAGTTTTATTTTTATTGTAAACTGATTTGTTCAGCCAATTAGACAAGATGATTTGGTGGATAAATGTCACATAATTTCTAAAGTCTGGGGTCACACGCACCAGTACCTGACTATATTACTACTGACCAGCTGCTGCCTGGCTTCCTGACTCTCATGATTCTTCTGGTTGTGACACATCCTCCCCTAAAGACTCCTTTAGTTCTGTTTGGTCATTCTGTCAAAAGAGCTCCCCTTCTTCCCCAGGCTTCCTTTCTTGGGATGGTATTTTCTGTAAGGAGTCTCTTTCTAAAGGTGGCTTCTGGGTGGGGGATAAAGTTGACTCCTGTAATTCTAAACTCACCGAGGGATCTGTCATTGTGTCAGGACCACTAAACACATCATCCGACCTCATAGAGGGCTGTGTGTCTTCCTTGTTCTCGTAATTGTTTAGCCTTCTTTCAACCACTTCACGGATCAGCACTGAAAGGTTCAGAGGTCATTATGAGTTTCCATACTTTCCTTTTAGAGAAGTAGAAGCTATGGTTTTTTTGTTTTGTTTTTGTTTGTTTGTTTTGTTTTTGTTTTTTTAAGACAGGATTTCTCTGTGTAGCCTTGGTTGTCCTGGAACTCACTTTGTAGATCAGGCTGGCCTCGAACTCACAGAGATCCACCTGCCTCTGCCTCCTGACTACAGGCATTAAAGGTGTGTGCTACCACCGCCCATAAAAGAGTAGAAAGTACCACTTAGGCCTTTCCCCCCTTCCCATTAGCCTTTATAAATTTAGCATATATAACAACTATCAATTAATGCATTGAACAGGTTATGTTCTTTGCTTCTTTGAATACTAAGTACAAAGCAACAACAAAATATTCCATGATGAAATTACAGAGGGTGGAAACTGAACCCTTGTTTCAGCACAACTGATTAATCAAGTTTGAGAAGCACCACCAACACTAATGTTCCTTCCTCACTTATTCTTCCCCACTGAGAAGTTTAGGAACAGCTCTTATATAAAATAACTTACTGTCAAGCACGGTTCTTCCCACCATGCTGTGCTCCATGGTTTTTTCAACTTCATTCATTAGCCATGGAAGGAATCCTATTTCAATGTCTGCAATAAAGAATTTCATTAAGCATTTCTGCAAATCATTAGTATGTCTTCCCCAATGTAATGATCAGCATCACCATCTTCTCAACATGAAACATTAAATTAACTCACACAGCATCACTTTTGCCATATTCTCTATATATGCTCTGCTCAGCTTCCCTTCTACTGCAGTAGAAATGGTATTTTACGAATCATGAGGTTTTCCAGAGTCAAAATACAGTTGGGCCCACAAGCACAATCTGAGATAGGTGAAGGAGGGAGGGCAGAGAGAAGATGCTGATCTGGGAAACCTTTGCTGAAGTGGGACAAAGCCTGAGTATGAGCATTGCTGGGGAAGAGACTTCGTCCCTTGAGGTCGGAGCCAATGGAACCTGAGCAGCTGAAAGGGACTCTGGGAAGGGGCTGTCTAGGAAGCACTGCTGCTGCGGTGGAGACTAAGCACTTCTGTTCATAGAAACTTTGCTCCAACTTCAGTGGGAAGTTGACTGCCCATTAAATCTACACTCAAAATTTCAAGTTGGTTTTTAGGCATCCTATTTAATAGGATGATAACAGAGAATGATAGAATACAGTATTATTATATATGACATATCTCAGGCAAGATTTTTATTTTCAAGCTTTAAACTATGTAACAGACAAAAACAAAACAAAACAAAAACAAGCATTACTGTTCTCTGTGACCAATAGTAAGAAGTTTGCTCTACAGCTTGGATCTTAGCTATTTCCCCAAAGCTCACAGTTCTCAGCTGATGGTGTGCTGGGAGGTGGGGTCTACCTGAGGAAGTGTGTGCTCTTGAAGGGCATATTGGGACCACACCACTTTCATTTACTGTTTTTTGTTTTTGTTTTTTGGTTGTTCTTTGGTTGGTTTTTTTGGTTTGTTTTGTTTTTTGAGACAGGGTTTCTCTGTGTTGCTTTGGAGTCTGTCCTGGAACTAGATCTTGTAGATCAGGCTGACCTCGAACTCACAGAGATCTAACTGCCTATGACTCCCGGGTGCTAGGATTAAAGGCGTGCACCACCACTACCACCCTGCCGGTTTTGTTTACTGGAACAGCTTTGATTTCCCACAGAGGCCCAGAAACAATGGAGTCAAACAACTCTGTATGGATCTGTACTGGAATTCCTGAACCCTGAGCTAAATGCAACCTTTCATCCTTTTCATGACTAGCCCGGGTGTTCTGTCACAGTGATGGCTGACTGACATGCCTAGCTAGAACACAAGGTGGAATGGCAGCAGAATATGGCAGCTGGAGACCTAAGCTGCTGTTCTTCATGGTCCACCTGACTACATCTGGAATTAACTAGAGCAGAAGCCACTGGGCACACCTGTGAGGGAGCTTTCCTTGATTGGATTATTTGAGGTGGAAAGACCCACCTAAAACCTGGGTCACACTTTCTGGTGGCAGCCTATACAAAGGACATGGAAGAAGGAAGCTTTGGCTTTTTGTCCGCATGCCCTCCCACTCACTGGCAAGTTCACCCTTCCCTGGTATTAGGGCCTACTTCAGGGTTCAGATGTATACTTCAGACAAGATGAGACATCCAGCCTCGTGGACCAAACTCCTCACTGGATGGGCCGCTCTGACAAATACCATTTCTATACACATAGATCCATTCTATTTATCAGCCCTGCTTCTTGGGAGAACCCTGACTAGTATAGATATCGGTACCAGGAGTGAGGCTACATCTTCTGCTAAGGGTGCAGACACATCCTCTGGGGAGATAAGTGCTGAAGAATGCAAGAGTTCAGTTCTCAGCCTCAGTGGCGTCCTCCCACACATCTCACCCAAAGTGACAGCATGTCATTCTTTACCAATCAGTGCCTGTGCTTTAGCCACCAGCAGCCTGAAGCTGGCACTTAAATCATTGCTGAATTCAGCCAATCGTATAATAAGGGCTTCGGTTTGATTTTCTGCAGCTTGTGCTCTGTGGCTGCTGGAGAAAAGATTTTCCCCCAGTGCGTACTTAGAAACCTCGAGACTTCACTACGCATCTCGACCAGTCAGTTTTAATCACTGAGTTCATTGCTATCCTCCATCACCTGAGATGCTAGCAGTAGGTGAATTTTATCATGGGACCTACTGTTCTGTTAATTTATCCGGACATGCTAGGAGCAACCAACCAGCACAATCATTTTTCTTATTTTTTCCACAAATTGTCAGAGCTTCATATATGGTGTCACTAAACTCTTTGCTTCTCACAGTAGGTCAGCCAAGCGCATTTGTCTAGAGAAGTCTGTTGAACACTCACACCACAGGTGTTTGCTGCTCTCCATGCTTCTGAGAGAGGCTTTAGTAACCATAACTGCTGGCAATTGGAAAACCTGCTCCACATACTCCGAGGCTGACCTCAAACCCAGAGATCTGCCTGCCTCTGCCTCCTGAGTGCTGGATTAAAGGACTGTGCCACCACTGCCTGGAATGATCCAGATACTTTAAAAAATCCATCCTTTTATTTTTGTTGCTCTAGAACCACATCTAGTGCCAAAATATGTGGTAGCCAAGGTTCTCTAGAGAAACAGAACTTACAGAATGAATCTATGTATATAAAATTTCATGTACTTTATGACTTAATTGCTAAAAAATTCATCATTTCAAACATGAGGCAACTGAAAGTCAAAAAGCTAATGAAACTGGAACCTAAACTCATGTTCTGACATCAAGTCCATTGCACTTTCTAATATATGATCCTGCTTCTTAATAGAGATGTTAATATCCTAAATAAATATACTACTTTAAATATTTAAAATTTTCTTTTGATATCTATTAGTGGTACAAAATTAGAGGCATGATACTTATTATGAACAACATTTAAACAACTATAACTTTGTTTCAGAAATATAAAAATTCCAATTTAAAATAGAAATGGTCATGAGGCCGTGCATAGTGGCGCACACCTGTGCTTCCAGCACCCAGGAGGAAAAGGAGGATCATGAGTCTGAGGCTGGCCTGTTAGGGCAGTGATAATACATATAAAATAAATTTGAAGCAGTAAGAATATTCCTGGTGTAACAGTCAATATAACAAAAATCTCCACAGACCTCTTTCAATTGGATCATAAAAGTAGCCACTGTTCCTGAGACTGTCAAAGACAGATGGGAGGAGGTCAGCCAGGTACCGCTGTGCAAACGCACGAGCTGAGATCTTTTGTGAGGTCTCGTTGTGCTTATGTATGATTTCCCACTGCTGTTTCTTACGGCGTTCCTGTCAAGAGAAATATGTCATTGCATGTGGCATTCTGACTATTTCATCCTCCCAGCAGTGTGGCCAGGTATGCAGAAGAGTCTACAGCTGTCAAAAGTGCTCAGCAAGATGTCTGCAAGGACTTACTGCACTGTAGAATGTTTGAGCATCTGGTGGGCATTGAGCTTATGGAGAAATAAAGGAACCTAAGGAAAAAATCATCTCCTGACCCATGTTCAAGTAAATTAACTTCTACACTTAACTGTATGCATGCTATTCAAAAGATAATGGCAGCTGGACGCAGTGGCCCATGCCTTTAATCCCTGTACTTGGGAGACTGAGGCAGGACAGAATGGCGAGTTAAATGCTCTCCTGGGTTATACAGGAAGACCTTGTCTAAAACATCTATGATAGATAATGACATGCGTTTTTATTAGTAACATCATAAAGTAGTACTAAGAAGAAATTTTATCCTTATGAATCTTCCATAAAAGAACACCAGCCAATTGCTTGACTTGTGTTTAGTACCAGGAGTGAGGCTATGTCTCCTGCTAAGGGCGCAAAGACTTCCTCAGGTGAGATAATCACCTTTTACTCAGTAAATGCCTAGTACCTCTTTGAATTAATAAAACTGTAATGACTTGGAAGGTCATGAAGCTTGCTGTGCTGTGTGTGGCTGTCTCCTTTAGGTCATATCACATTTACAAAGCTAAAGAATGCTTTTCAATGTGCCTATATAAAAGTGGGAGCATTAACATATTTTTAAATACTCTATTTTCAAGGTTCAAAAACATATATAAACCTAGATGACTTATGTTCTAGAGTTTTCCCATATATATACATATATATACACACATATATATTAATTTTGTTATTTCAATGTAGTTTCTGCAGAAAGTGTCTATTTTATATATGTTAGCAAAGATTTCCACAGGAACATGCCTCACTATGAGTCCTATGTTATTCATATAAATAATTAGTAATTTTGGAAGAAGATACAAAATCCAGTTGATTAAGTATTGAGTATAATTTCCCAGCAAACGTACTTTTCTTTTCAGTAATTTGGGCTCTTTGGGAAATCATTCTCATTGGTTTAAGTACTCTGGCACTACGCTTTGTTTCAGTGCATAAGAAAGGGTAACAGCCACTGTTAATACCAGAAAGACTTTTGAATATGATTAAATATAGATTTTTCTGTTAAATATTAAAATGAGTTATACAACTTTTCTTACTGAAGATTCATAAAACAAACATACTTTGGAAACCAGGGCCTGACCACTGAGAGACAGACTTGGCGCTCTCTGCAGGTCTCTGCTGACCACCCCCATGAACCTCTTTCCTTCCTTTCATCTCTCTGCTGCTGGATGATGCCAAATCAAGGCATTCCTTTCTCTAGCGCTCCTCCAAAGCGCTTGGTATTTAAGAGCGCCATCCAGCTTGGACACATGTAATATAGGACCTGCACTTCATTGGAAGCTTTTGGAAGCTGACTAAGGTAGATTAATAGAAAGTGGAATTTACAACATGTAAGTCAACAGTGAGAGATTTATGATCTACAAAAGAGATCTGAGCAACAAATATTGTAGATCTTCTTCACATGTATTTGAAAAGACCACCAGCTTTATGTAAGCTTGAATGTAATGTATTAAGAAGCCAAAAGACTAACAATCAGCTTTGGGTACCATATATAAAAGATGGAAGGCCTTGGGTCCATTCCCAAAGAAATGAGAGAGGAAGTAAGAGAGNCAGGAAGGCAGACAGACAGCTCTACCTTCTCTTCTCGGTGCCGTCTCTCTTGCTCTTCCAATCGCTGAACTTCAGCCAGCTCCACGTTGCGTATTTCTTCGTATGCATACTGATTGGCCCGCAGATTGGCCAGCTCCTCCTCTTCCATGACTTCCAGGAGGGCCTGTTCAATCGTCTTCCCCACCAGAACTTGTAACAATGGTTTGACTTCAAGGTCAAAGTCAAAGAGCTTAAACACAGAAGAAAGCAAACAAAATTTGAATCCTGAACCAAGTGTGTAAAAGAATGCAAAGAAAATGCCAATAGGAGACGGCTGTGCCTGCCGTCTGTGTGTCAGGCTCTGCACAGCTGTTCTGTGTTTGCACTCTCAAAGCAGCCCTACAAGGCACACAGAAGTCTTCTGATTATAGGCAAAAATCTACTAAGTTAAAATAATAAAAAATCTACGTTTATCAATATGAACTCCAACTCTCAATGATTTTAAGACAGAACCCTGACACTAAAGGGAAACGTCCCTGTCTTTCATGGTCTGTTTTTTTCTGCTAAACATTTACTGACTAAGGACCAAGAATAGTACACATCTGAAGTGATTCATGTCAAACATGAAAACTTTCTATGCAGTGACTGCAAACTAATTTTGTCTTCTAATTTTAATGACAATTAAAAAAATTCCTTGTACTTCTCTACTCCATTATTCATGTAGTCATTACTTTTTATTCCATTAACTGACCTATTCATGCATTCTACATGGAGATGAAAATGCCATTCAGAATTTTTAAACATGTAATCCCTTCATAAAAGTTATGCATTCCACAAGTGACTTATATCATAACTGTATGTCCTCTTTGATGAAAGAGGGAAGCCAGAAGGATGTACTGTACCTCTCCTTCTAGTATTTGGGTAGCCACATCTTTGCCAGTTTCGGCAGGAATGAAAAGCGGTGTTGGTGGTCTGTCCAGAAATGCATCTGTCTGGCATTCCATGTCGACTTCAATTATGCGGTCAGCAATCTCTTCAAGGTATAATTCTAGGAAGAACATTTTGTACTGTGGGTTTACAATTAACTATGATTTATTTAAGGCATTCCCATATTTGTGAAATGTCAGCTTGCCACAAATAGAAGAAGTTATCAGGCACGGTGGCATATAACTGCCACCCCAGCCCTTAGGAGGCTGAAGCAGGAGGAGCTACATTTAAGGCCAACCCAGGATCCACAGTAAGAGATTGCATCTCTAGTAAATACAAGATTTGCTATAATCATGTGTTAAGTGCCTGGGGTTTGAAGAATCATGCATCAAACCAAACTGCTCTTTGGTAGTCTCTCTATGCACAGTTTAGAAATAGACACTTTAATAAATAAATGCCACATTAATAACTTGATGAGGCAGGGCAATGTGGTACCACAGGAAGACTTGAACACTAGTGTCAAATGCTGAACACAGGATCCAACCAAGATATAGCTCTCTGCCCTCAGTTTCTCATGTGTAAAAAGGATCAAAGTTACTTGCCACATAGACTCTTTTTTAACATAAGAAAATCACAGGTAAAGGGCCAGAGGCAACAGTAAATAAGAGTAGGGCTGGATCATTTATATTCAGATCACATGAATATTATGTGTCCAGTCTTCTATGGTTATGACATGATGTGGTATCTACAAAGTGAATGCTTGAGACTGCACAATCGAGGTACAAAACATTTAGTAAAACCTTTCATGTTTTGAGTTTACAGTTTTGTGTTGGCCACATTTATAGCTTTTGACACATCAAGGACCAAGACTAAGCCTTAGTTGTTAGAATCACAAACATGGCTAATCATTGGCACTCACTCATTCTAGGCTTGGCTCAAGGGCAGGGGAAGTTTATTCTTTTTGCTTTTACTCCAGAAATAACCTTGGTGAATCTGCTCATGGTCTTCACTAGGTAGAAGACTCTCAAGTCACATTAGTCTATGGAAAACATCAAGTACTGTCAGCTTACCAAGGTCTGTCAACAGGAAATGCTTTGTCCAGCATGGCTTGGTCCTGGAAACTGACTAGGGGCAGAGAAGAATGGACAGACAGCACTGGTCCTTGACCTGGTCGTGCCCATGTCAACAACACACATTTACTCAGACCTTCATCTGCTGCTCACACATTCAGTAATGACAGTCTGCCCAGCTAAGTAGAGTGCATAAAGCAATAAACCCTGGAGCCTGCCTTAGGGCACCTAATGTGCAAAGCCATGGAGAGCAAGGGGGAGAGGCCAGTGTGAAAGGCAGATGACTAGATAAGAGTGGGGTCACCTTTCGGGCAGACAAGTCAAATGTCCACACAGAGCTGCTGTAATGGTTGTTCTGTCTCTTTAAGAGACAAGCCACGCCCACTCCCTCCCCCATCAGACTTGATGAAAAGTGACTTAAGTTGGGTTGTGAGTAATAATGCTACTTAGAAATTGTGCTGGCTAATTTTGTCAACTTGACACAGGCACCTGAGAGGAGGGGACCTCGATTAACAAAACGCCTCCATAAGACCCGCTGTAGGCAAGCCTGTAGGGCATTTTCTTAATTAGTGATTGATAGGGGAGGGCCCAGCCCATTGTGGGTAAGGTCATCTGTGGGCTGGTGGAAAGCAGGTTGAGAAAGGCACTGGGAGCAAGCCAGTAGGCAGCACCCTCCATGGCCTCTGCATCAGCTCCTGTCTCCAGGTTCCAACCCCGTTTGAGTTCCTGTCCTGACTTCCTTCAGTGTTGAACTGCCACTTGGAAGTATACATCAAATAAACCCTTTTCTCCCAACTTGCTTTTGTCATGGTGTTTCATCACAACAGGGGTAACCTTAACTAAGACAGCCATGTAATATGAGGGAAGGGTTGAGAGAATTAGTAGTTAGGAAACTCTTAGCAAGTCCAAACCCCTACTTCTAGCTCTCTCAACATTATAACAACATGTGTTCTATGTAGCTGCTTACTGAACAGACTTCCCTACCGTATTACTGGGGAGAGACAGATACACACAGGAGATCCATAAATAATAGAAAGGAAAGAAAAGGTAAGTTCCAGTGGACTGACATGAACAGCTTGTGAGCCATGATGCCAGCGGCATGGTCAGGTACCTGTCTGCACATCCACGTGCTTTCTGCCCTCCACGGGCTCAGGTGTTCGCGGTCTGAGCTGCTCTTGGGCTCGCTTTCTGGCAAGAGCCCTCCTCCTGGCCTGCTGTTGTCGCTGAAGCTCTAGAGGATCAGGCTGTCCAGGCTGAGAGGGACAGACAAGGTTTAGAAACACCAGATATCAGTTCTCAGAGCAGGCAGCCGCTATTGACTAAGCACTCCCGGCTAGCACCAAAGTGTGTGTCAGCNCACTCCCGGCTAGCACCAAAGCGTGTGTCAGCTGATGCCTCCTGGTGACTGGGGGTGTGGTCAGGTGATGCCAAGCTAACAGCAAATCCACACTGGGACACATGGGTGTAGATAGAGTTCTAGCTAATCACCTGGTTTTCCTCAAGCAACCACTTTTACCGTCAGCTCCTCTGGTGCCTAGTAAAACGGATGCATTTATTCTGTTACAGTAAACTTTGGTAGATAGTTAATAAATGAAAAACTAGTAGGACTTTTTAAAATCTGAGTTCAATTGGATAGATTTCCCTTAAAATTTTTATCAGTTCAAGGAGAAAACACCCTGGGTCCAAAGAAAGCTAAATCTTCAGGTCAACAAAAAAGCTGACTAGAGGCTGAAAATACAGTCCGTTTTAAGTCAAGACAATTATGAAAAGAAAACCTGACTGAACATCTCCTGGCCCCCATGTTTTTATTTTGTCAACATAAAGCAATTGTATTTATTTACAGGTCACAGTGTGACATTTCAGCACACATATACAATGTGCAGTGATCAGATTATCACAAGCACGTGTGTCATTTTTTTTGAGTTGGGAATACGGAAAATCTTATTAGCTATATAAAAATGTTTTTAAATGTTATACATAAGGAATTCTACATCAGATAACTCCTTGAGCGTTGACTTGCTTTTACTAAGCACTTCCCTGAGAGTCATCTAGGTTGTGCCATGTCCCAATAACCTAACTGCTTACCCCTTTTGTTTAAAGATACTTTTATTTTTAATTATGCACATATGTGGGTCCACAGACTAGGAGTTTATAAGAGGGCCCTGGATCCCCTGGAGCTGGAGTTACAAGTAGTTATGAGTCACCTAACATCGGCACTAGGAACCAAAGTCAGGTCCCCTTAACTCCTGGGCCTCTCCAGTATCCCACCCCAACTCGGCCTTCACTGAGTAGTACAAGTTGGCTGGATGAACACACCAGTTTGATTTTAAACATTTACCTAATGGGAAAGAAAACCACTTAGAATACACTTTCAGCTTCTTTACACTCCACATGAAGCTGCAGTGAATGTTCATACACTGATTTATGTGCAAAGGTAAGTCTCCATGTCTATTTGACACGCAGATGCTACCGTAGCTTTGAATATTTCTTTCCATTTGCTATGTACCCTTGAAGCCCTTATTGCCAATTTCTAAATGGTAGTGTTGGAATAAGTGTATAGTAAGTATATCACAATAGCTTAAAATTTCATTTCCCCATGGCTAATGCTGAACATCTTTTGATGGGCTTGTCATCAGTATCTTCCTCTGCTCTCAACTTTTGACAGGTTCTATTTGGTTTGCATAGTTTTTAGCTTTCAAGCTTTGAGAATTACATATTTTCAGTACAAGACAATGGTCAGATGTGCAGCTTGTCTATTGAAATATGTATGATGTATTCTGTTTCGTAGCTTGCCCTTCTACATCCACATAAGGCTTTTCATCAGTCCAGCTTTGTTTCTGTGCGTGCTACCCTCTCAGGTCATGCAAGCTCTTCACTCTTCCCAAGGTTGTTGAGGTTTTCTTCTACATGTTTTATATTTCACATTTAAATCCATGATCCATTTGATTTCTTCCCCTCAGTTTCTTTGAGACAAGGTCTCCCTACGTAGCTCAGGTTAGCCTCAGCCTCCCCAAGTGCTCTGCCTTTTGTGTAGAGAATTGCTTTGGTATTTTAGGGTCTGTGGTGATTCCACAGAAATTTCAATACTGTTAAGAATGTAATTGGTTAGCTCTTTCTTCAAGGTTTGATACAATTTGGCAGTGACTCCATTTAGTCCCTACCTTTTTTGTTGTTTTTTTTTCAAGACAGGGTTTTTCTGTGTAGCTCTGGAGCCTGTCCTGTCTTGGAACTTGCTCTATAGCTTAGGTTGCTCTCAAACTCGCAGAGATCTCCCTGCCTCTGCCTGCTGAATGATGGGATTAGAGGCGTATGCCAGTACTGCCTGGCTTAGTCCTTTCTTTGCGACCTAGAAAGTGGTCTTTTAGAGATGGTTCTAGGAGCTGCTGATGGGGGGTGTATGCTCCTTTGTTAGATGTTGACAGAATACTGTCAACATTAGGCCCATTTGATGCATGGCACAGTTAACCCTGAAGTCTGTTGACTTCTAGTTTGGAGAGAGTGGGGCTCCGAGGCCGCCTACTATTACTGCAGCAGGCCTTCTCCGTGTAGTGTTGCTTTATGTAACGTTTGGTGCACACACATTTGCATTTACGACTGTTATGTCTTGGTGAACTGTCCCCTTTACTAATGCACAGTGGTCTTCATCTCTTCTAAAGGCTCATTCTGAAGTCTACTTTATCACTTGCCAGAAAAACTACCTATGCCAACTGATTTTTGGTTTCTATCTAAATTGACTTCCATCCTTTGGTTCGTGGTCTATCACCCATGAGCTGTCTCTTGGAAGTAACAAATAGCTGGAACTTGTTCTTTTTTTTTTTTCAATCTAATCAGCCAGTACTCTTTACTGGTGAGTTGAGTCCATTTACATATGAGGTTATTGAGGGATGTTTGCTAGTATTTGTGACTTTATTGGCTGCTGTGTTGGTTTTAGGTTTTTATAAATTACTATAGGGTTTTCTCGTTTACTGTGCTGGACTTGATGGACTCCTTCCTAGTTCTCTATCGTCAGTCTATCTGACATGAAAGTTACAATGTGCTCTGGGAACTGAGACATTCTTCCTCCACTGAGGACAGTGCTCTAGGTATCTTCTGAAGTGCTGGCGTGTCCTCACATGGCTCATTTCCTCATCACTCTACTGATGGATTTCCTGGGGACAGTGGCCTTGGCTGTAGTTATTTTTTTTCAGGGTTTAAACTCTACCCTCCATGCTTCCTGGTGGTTAGGGCTGTGATGTTTTTCTGATGTGTCTGCTTTTGTAGGTGAGTTGTTTCCCTTTCATAGTTTTTAATACTATTTTTCTGCTTTGTATTTTTGATATCTTGAGTAAAACTGTCCAATCAAATGGTGTATCTCTGCATCTCTCTCAAGCGGCTCACAAGCACCTTTACTCTAGCAACTGGTGCCTCTGACCTTCTAGGCCTACACTCACGTACACACTCACACACATACACATAACTAAAAATATAAGTCTTTATATAAATATGAGAATTAATGTTTGCATACTGTATCTTCTTCCATAATTTTACTTTGGACCTAATTACAATTAAAGGGATTTACCTTATACATAGAATGTAGTTGGATTATGTTTATAATCTCTGCTAACTTCTAACTACTTAATTCAGACCATTTATGTTTAACAAAATCATTGATAAGATCATAACATATGATAGGGTGTAGGCTGTCATTTTTGTTTTCTATTTGTTTATTGTTTTGAAATTTTCTGCATTATTTTTCTTGAATTTCTATGGGCATAGTACTTACATAATAAGTTACAACATAGCAACTTACAATGTTGGCTTGGCATCTATTTTTGTTTTTCAGACCTAGAAATCAAATCCACAGCCCCATGCATGTTAGTCAAATACTCTATTGCTGAGGTGCATTCCCCCTCTGGCATCTAGTTTTAAAATGTCTAATGTTCGGGGTTCAGTTACTCTTACATGTTTTCAATAATATATCCCATTTAAAACTGCTCCTTCCAGTGACCACAGGTCAACTAAGACATAGCTCCACCTAGTCAGCCAAGCATCTGCCTTCCTGCTGCCTTTATAAGGGAGATTCAAATGTTTGCTCTGAATGCAGAGTGATCACCTCTGACCGTAGCACGACCTCCTGGAACGAATGTCTTGAGCCGGAACGAATGGCTTGACATGGGCCAAGGAAAGCTCCCCGTGGGAACCTGCTGGCAGAACTGCAGTGATGTTGTCAGCTAGCCCGTCGTTTCTCTCCAGCTCCTTCCACCTCACTTTTCCCAAGTTAGATTTTGATGAGGCTTGGTGTGGACTTGACTTCTCCTTGGGGTTTACCGTGTCCTGGATCTCTTGACTCTTAAGTCTGTCATTAAGTTTGTAGACTTTTCATGCACTACTTATTCAAATAGCTTTCCCTCATGTGATTTATTTTCTTCTGAGTCACTAATTTCTTCCCGTGTCGTCTCCGATGCACTACTGACAGTCCAGTGAGTGTCTTACTCTGCTTTAGTTTTCAGTTCTATACTTCCCATTTGGTCCATTTTTATATTCTCTATTTCTCTGCCAAGTTGCTTATTTGTTTGTATAAAATATTCATAATTTTTCACTTCTGGTCAAGATAACTTTGACTGCTTTATATTTCCTACATCTTATAATTCCTACATCTGAGTCTCATGTATTGTCATCTTGATTGCTTTATCTCATAAGAGACTATCCTGGTTTTTATGATGAGTAACTTTTTTTCGAGACAGGGTTTGTCTGTGTAGCGTTGGAGCCTGTCCTAGAACTCACTCTGTAGATCAGGCTGGCTTCGAACTCAGAGATCTGCCTGTCTCTGCCTCCCGAGGGCTGGAATTAAAGGTGTGTACCACCACTGCCTGGCAATGAATAACTTTTTTTTGTTGGAGACTTGGAACCCTATGTTGTGGGTTTACAGGTACTACTTAATCTTTTCAGTAGGAGGTCATTCTTTTTCCAGTAGGTACATGTTTAGAGGGAATGGGAGTCTAACTCCCTGCTAGGCTCTACTTAAAGGTACTGGGTGATGATGTAGGAGGGTCATCTGTCTATGTGTTACTTTCATTGGTTAATAAAGAAACTGCCTTNGTGCGGGAGCCGGGCAGGACGAAAAGCAGGGCCTGCTCCTTTATTACTACAGGGTGAGGCATAGCTCTGTTGATGCTGGTGTTTGGATGTGGCGGGGCAGGAAGGGCCACAGCACCTACTGTTACCATATTGTTTCTCCTTATTACTATTAGATAAAAACACATTTAGCTCCACACTGGTTTTGTTACCAGCTCTCAGAAAAAGCAGGGCACCAACCTGTGTTGTCTTCTACTAGCTACCTCAAACCTCATTGTGGCTGTATGAGGGTGGAAATTCAGTTTTCTGCTCTACTTTTGTGGACAGTGCTTCAAAATGTGGAGTAGGGTATGGCTTTGCACTCTTGCTGGGTATGTGGGATGTGGGTTGTCTTTCTCTGTATGTGGAATGAGAGTGCTCCCTACTCTGCCCAGACTCACTGGTACTGTGAGAGTGTCTGGGTGGTATATGCTTCTCCAGCATCGTGAGCATGTTATGGAGAGGTAGAGAGGAAATCTGGGAACACAGGCTGTGCTGCTTTTCAGCCGAGTCTCAAAGTCCCTGGCCAGGCTGCAGCCGTCCCTCCTGGAGTATTTTAGGTTTCTGGGGGTGTGTCTTAGGGGGTTTTAGTCCTAACAAGGAGGAACAGGAAGTTTTAGGGCAGATTTTTATAGTAAGGTGCTGACTATTTGACTTAAGAAGTCACTGTACTGCTAAACAAAGTGACACAGATGTCTAGACCCCATGTGTGGATCTTCATGAACCGGCTGGACCTAAGTGTCTAGAGAAGCTTGTTAAAAAACACACAGTCCTGATAGTGAGTCTGTCTGGGAAAACAAAGCATGGTGTGGTGTTCAAGCCCTAGAGGTCCTGATGCAGGAGACTGGGGCAAGGGGGAAGGCTCCAGGTGATGCTGACACAGACCCAGGTATGGGAGCTATTGCTTTGACTGTAACATTCACAGATGGCCATTGCAGGGCTTACAGAGTTACTGCATGTGACATCTATGCCAAGAAATAGCCACTTACTACTACAGCATGTCTTGCTCAACTCTATATCCTAGCTATTCAGACTAGCTAGACCCTGAAACTCAGTAAGTATTTCTCATTGGGTAAAGAAAAGACACGCAATTCAGACTTCTGATTAATATCAGTAGTAGAGGATAAGACAATCTAAACAAACAGAATGTGTCAGACACCAGCCAGAGCATGGCTTCACACTAGTGGTGTCTGTGAACTGCTTAAATTGATCTGCAGCGACTTAGTACAAAATCCAAAGTTCAAGTTTAGAAGCTTTCAGAGGGTTCACTAGAATCCTGTTCAATAAAATATTAGGACTTATTTTAGTAATTATTTACTGCAGAAAATACATGAAATGTAAAAGCTACCACTTCTTCTTTCCTTAGGGTGGGGATTATACAGGCTGGTGAAAGGGTTCATCCTGTAGAGCAGACTGAAGAAAACAGGTTTCTTTAGTACCGTGTGTGCAGCAGACAGGGCGGAAACAACGATGTGCACCACATCCATCGTCCTGATTACAACTCCATGGTACTGAGCACAGCTGCCCTGCTGTGACCTGCACCACTACTCACCCTGGGAACTGCTTGCCCTTCTGGAACTCCAACTCCAGACCCCCAAACAGTAACGCCTTTCCCCTCTAGCTCCTGCACGTACCACTAGACCCACTTATATATGCACATACATACATACACAGATACACATACACACATACTATATGCATATGCCTGCATACATACTTCAGGGTGCAGTGTTGGAGACTGAACTGAGGGCCTTGCACATGATAGACAATTACTCTATCATGACCCACACCTCCAGCTTCTATGTATTTTAAAAAAATTTACTCTTCAAGTAATTTTCAATTTCGTTTTATAAATGTTTTAGGTGACAGATCAAAATTTGACACAAACACACAACTGATCCTTGAGCACAGATAACATGGAAGCTGTGTTAGACAACTGTCCTCCTTAGTGTTTATTGCCAACCTGACACAAACCGGAGTCAGCTGGGAAGAGAGAGGCTCAACTGAGAAACTACCCAGATTGGATTTGCCTGGGGCCTTGTCTGTGCAAGGCTGTTTTGATGAATGACTGGTGTGGGGGCCGAGCCCACTGTGGGAGGCTGTGTAAGATTGAGCTCCTATCCTGACTGTCCTGAAAGCTGTGTTGCTATGCAAAGTGTAGGTCATACAAGGAAGTGTAAACCTTTCCTTCTCTAACTACGTCTGCTCTCAGTGTTTGTTACAACAATGGAAGTAATGAGGACGCGGCTCAGACTGCTTACCACCTGTCCCGTGGGGAGTGCATAGGTGTTGCCTCGGATCACCCTTCTGTCATACATTATGTTTCCATAATTCAAAGGTTCGTCAGCTCTGTAAAACAGAAAATTCTAAGTGAATGGTATATTATTTGAATCCATTAAGTGAACCTATTTCAATAGAATTTAGATTAAACATATTTTGTATGGTCTGGAGAGATGACAGATAAGAGGACTTGGATTTGGTTCCCAGCACTCACATGGCACCTGACAACCATCTGTAATTCCAGTTTCATGGGACCCTGTGTCTCTAGTATCTGACACACACACATGCATGCAGATAAAACACGTGTACATATAAAATAAAAATATTTAAAATGTATAAAAGAAACTGTAGTACAATCATAACATAAGGAGACAGACAGCTATCATTTATATAACAGTTACCATATGGCTGGACCTTACAAATTTTATTTATTGCTAACAATAATTTCATGTTGGGAACTAATACTCCTAATTAACAGGAGAAAAATGGAAAAGAACCTGCCCACATTCCCCTCCTAGTAAGACACAGAGCTGGGCTCAGTCTGTAAACACTGAAGACTGTTCAGCATATGTGAAAAGTCCCACTCAGGGATTGAAATGTGCATTTAGTAACAGACCAGATTTTAGAAGGAAAGTCAGACTCCACACTGTTCTTCCAAGCTAAAGGTGCTGCTGAAATGTCAGCAAATTTGAATGTCGGGAGCCGGAATGAGCGTGGAGAGCACAGCCCCAGAGCTGGCCCTCGAGGCCATCAGTGCACGGCTGTCCACAGCTGTGAGGCCCACCCTCAGCCTACACCCTGACACACTATCAGAGCTGACCGCGTGGGCTAAGCTGCTGCAGACTGAAGCCTCTCCTGAACACACGAGCATGTTTTCCTGTCCGTGTTACTTGGTCTCAGGTTGTGGCAGCTCCTGCATGGGATGGCTCTCTCTCCTAGCCCTGTGCACTGCTTCCAGAGCTGTTTCCTGGCTACTTAGCCAGACTTCCTAAGGGCTCAGCTTTCTGTCCACCACATGCCAGTTTTATTTTCTTTTGGGTTCAGTACTCTCAACTCCAGGCATATCCAGCTGCCTAGAGATACCTTACTACGTAAGATGTGTAGAAGGCAGTTTCAACACTGAACTAGTCTTCTCCCCGCCAGCTTATTACTTCAAGTGTTTTCTATTTGACTAAATGGTTCCAATGACCACAGTTGTGACTTACTCAAGAACGCTGGGAGTCATGCATGACCACATTCTCTTCTCCATCCCTACGGCTAGCAGGAATTTCTGACTCCATGCCCCAGTCTTTCTTACACCATCTGCTGCTCAATTGACATCCCTGTCTTTTACCTGGATGGCCAAAAGTCCTCTTTTAGTTGACCAGAACAAAATTTCTTCTCAGTTTATTCTATGTCCACTGAGACCAGTGGCATTTTAGAAGAGCACAGGCTCTGAACTGGTTAATGCCTCCTACTGCTAATCACAATAAGGGAAGATACTGGGTTAACACTGTCGAAACAATGAACTCCATGACACCGACTGTCGATATGGATGCAATGTATAGGTTTAATATTCTTGGAGAACAGGTACATTGTATTCATTCACATTAAGTATATGTATGCCTTAACAATCACATTCCTAAGAACATACCTTTCGGAAGTAAAAGGCTTAGCACACACAGTTGTTTCTTTGTAGCAAAAGCTGGAAGCAAACCGAGTATCTATCAATATTGCAAAATTTTAGCAGTGACAGTTACACCCACACTCGGCATTATCACAACGCCATGGAAGACAACTGAGCATTCCAATTACTAAGAGGGCAGAAGAGGCTCAGACCTGTGTATGTTACTGTTGCTATGAAATAAACTGTAATGGTTCATCTTGATTGACTGGCTTGCAGACGATGGTGATGCGGACTTACAGACAGCTGGGTTTAATTGGGTGAAGTGACGTCACTAGGAGTATGACACTGAAGAGGGAATCCTGGCTCAGGATCTTCCCTGTCATTTTCTCCTCGGCTTTCTGGTTGCCATGACGTGAGCATTTCTGTTCCCTCACACCATGATTCTCTGCCTCACCTCCAAAAACATGGAGCCAAATAACCATGTACCAAAACCTCTGCAAGTGGGAGCTGAAATAAGGCCTCTCCCTCCTCTGATAGTGGTGCCTGGTCCCCGTTCAGTGATAGAAAGTTCACTAGCTCTCTCTCTCTCTCTCTCTCTCTCTCTCTCTCTCTCTCTCTCTCTCTCT
>LOEQ01003174.1:129301-169671 GCA_001685075.1 Bramus lutescens | reverse complement strand
CACACACACACACCAGGCAAGAGAAGTACGTATTTCATCCATGAGCATATTTATGAGAGTTCACAAAAACATTTAAAATCTAAAGAAATTGTTGTATTCAGATGCTGTTTCACTATTTTCACAAATAATATGGAGGTAGGGCTTTAGTAAATTCTAAGCAATGGATTGCATGATTTGTGTTGCAAACACAAATTGTAAAATAAGGGTCTTATTTCTGAAGTTTCTATAAACTGTCAACTTGGTGCTAATCATCTGTATTGCTCTGCTTTTCTGGCATGGAGTCACATCTCACAAGGGGAATTTTTCATATTTTGGCAAAGGGAATGTTCAGCTTTTACTTATTTTTTTTTCTGGACCTGATTTGAGCATTTGAAATCTCAAAACCCTCACCCAGTGACACACTTTCTCCAACAAGGCCACATCTAATAGTGCCACTTCCTGGTATCAAGCATTCAGATCTATGATTCTATGGGAGTCATTCTTTTTCAAACCTTCACATTTCATTCCCTGTAACCCAAGGGCTTGTAGGCATATAATACTACAAAAAAATGCATTCAGTTCAAATTCAAAAGTTCCCATAGTCTATCACAGTTAATGTTCAATGTCTGTTCTGAGTCTCATGGCAATCTCCAACTATAACCCCCTTAAAAACAAAAGCAAAAAACAAATCATATTCTCCCATCATAGAATGACACAGAATATACATAACCATTCCTTAATGGGAGAAAGGGAGCATGATAAGGGAATAGCGAGCCAAAGCAAGACCAAAAATCAGATGGGTGAACTTAAAACTCTGTATCTCTATGTCCGATATCAAAATGCTCTTCAGATCTCCAACTCCTTTCACCTTTGTTGATTGCAACACCCTTCTCTCTCTTGAATTGGCGCCAACCCAGTCTATAGACCTCTTGGCAGGTATCTCCAGTATCTTGTAGTCTTTAATAAATTCCAGACTTCATTTTCGCAGTTTCACACAATGGCCTTTCTGGGCCTCCATGCAGGGACATGACTGACACATGTCTGGCATCTGCAGCTTTCCTTTGCTGTGGAGGAATATTGCACAACCCCTTTTTTTGTATCTTGACTCTAAAACTAGAACTAAGAGATGAAGTTGCCAAGTTCTTCTGCTTGCTGAGGCTGGAACATGGCCTGCTTGTTTAAATACTTTTGCACCAGCTTTCTGTTTTGGTATTTTCCTTTCCTTCCTAAATTTCACCTTTCTGGAGCTTGTTCTGAAAACCAGGATGGCCTCCATCTAACTCAAGAATCTACCTGCCTCTGCCTCCCAAGTGATGGGATTAAAGGTGTGTGCCACCACACTTTTCTTTAATTCTTTCTCAGAATATGGAAGCTTAGCTGGGTGTGTCTTGTCCTGAGGTCACCACTCCCTTTATTCCATTGAAGATCAAGCCTTTCTTTTAACTTTTTTTCGGGTGCTCCTATTCTCCTCCAACAATCCTCTCTCTTAATTATTCCTTGTTCAGCTTATTCCTTTTCATGATTGATCTGAACAGGACTAGTCACTAATAGCCACACAGCAAGCCAATACTAGGCTGTCCAGAAATCTCCTCTGCCAAAGCTGTTAACACCTAGCCTTAGGTAGACTGTTTTGGGGAAGGGCAGAAAGAAACTACATTTTTGGCCACATGCTAATATTCTTCTCCTTGGAAGCGTTTTGAACTGGCTTCCACCACTCAAATCATCACTTGTTAAGCTTCTAAAAAGAGCTGTAAAAATCGGGCCTTCTATCTGCCTCTAAGAGTTGTAAGTTGACTTTGGCTCAAATAATGTTTATTCCCAATAATGTCATATTGTATGTTGGAAGATTTATAGTCATTTTAGGCTTCTGTCGCTCTTTTCTATATTGTGGACAATGACTATAGTAACAAATTGCTCATGCTGTATTCATAATTCATGCATGTATCATGATTATAATTTGGAAATTATGATTGCAAAACCAAGGTTATAACAATTTGCCAAGGTCAAATATTTAAGATCATATCACTTACTCAAACCAGCACTGCACAAAATATGAATCATGCTACTGTCACTATGTGGGCTAGTCTCACATTTACATAGCTCATTATGTACCACAAGTAATGAATCTCTTAAAAAGTCATTTGCATTTTCATTGTGCTCTTATCATATTTAGTTTTCATTTATTGCCTTATGCACTCAACTATAATTTTTGTTTTTACATGGTTTAAATGCCAGCAACCAGATAAGTGATAAACATGTTGGCACAAGATTATCATTTACTCTAGAAAGATATTCCTTAAAAATATCCCCTAGATGCTTATGCAGCAGATGGTACCTAATAAGTTAAACTCCTATCACAGCTATGAGTGAGCTATGATTAAATTTTATATCAAATCATGTTCTCACAAGTATCTTGATATCTCATTTTATTCGATAATTGCCTTCTAAATGATCTAAAATTTAGAAATAATCAATGTAATTCCATGTGTCTTTGCATTGGTAAGAAATGTTATATTTCCAGCTTTTTCTTTGAGCAAAACCAACTATCTTACCATGTGTTGATCTCTGAGGGAGGAGAAAAGAATAAATATAAAAATGCATATTTATCCTCAGAAGAAAACTATAATGGTAAGAATTCTTTGAAACATTGTCTTATGGATATGATATGACCATTGCAACTGTGAACACACAGCTGCATAAAACTAATGTGTGAAAATAAAAAAGGGATGGTAGCAATGAGTAAACTAGTTAGTGGAAGTGGAGAGGGGATGGCAGGATACAGTCAGATGAAGATGACTGATGTATTCCATAACTTCAATGAACAAAATTAAAAAAATAGAGACATAGATCTGTACTCAGATAAAATAGGATGAAATTCAAGGTTTCTTCTAAAACTCTAAAGCAATGGTTTTTAATCTGTGGGTTCAGAACCATTGGGGTGAACATATCAGATATCTGGCATATCAAATATTTACATTAAGATTCAACCACTGTCAAAATTAAAGTTATAAAGTGGCAACAAAATAATTTTATGGTTGGGGTCACCTATGGATGACATCATCCTAGATGAAGAAAGTTTTGACGTATTCTCATTAAAATCAAGAGAAAGACAAGAGTGTTCTTTGTCTCCATTCCAATTCAATAAAGCTCTTGGAGACAAATTTGTTTTTAAAGTCACTTTTATTGCATGATTGTTTGTACTTAGAATTAAGGTAGAAGTTTTGATGGGTTTATTATTATGTGAGAATGCTTAATAAGTTTAATGTTTCATAATTTCATCTTTGTAAATTTTCTTTTTTATTAATATATGTGTATAAAACTTGATTTTTATAGGTATACCTAAGAGGTGGTGTTATAAACAACATTAGTAATTCTGCTTACACTGATTTATAGTGTGTTGATTCTTGTGGATTTCTGAAGTATATTAATTGCCGTCACAAATACTGATGAGAGCAATGTTTTAGACAAATTGTGCAGTTAGCTATGTGTCATAGATAAATTTCAGTATCTGGACTGTCTTGCCTCAGCCTTCCTACTACTGAAATTACTACTTGTATTCACTTAAAAATTTCTCAGAGATTTGCACATTGTCTTTGGAGAATTCTGTTTAGTTTCATCCTCTAATTGTTAATTCAGTCATTTACTCTTCTGGTGTTTATTTCATCTAGTTATCTTTGTCTTCTAGACCCTAACCCCCTTCCAGATGCTGGAAAGATATTTCCCATTGAGTCTGCTATTTCTCTACTAGTTATGATGCTTTTTGTTCTAAAGAAGTATTTAGACATTGTTGGCCTTATATCCTGAACTACCAGGGTCCTGATCATAAAGTGTTTCTTTGTTCCTATGAACTGAAGAAGGCTAGATGCCTGTCTTCAGATGAACATATCAAGAAAATCTATATGAATCCACAGTGCACTATGTGGTTTTCTTAATTCACAACTGGATTGAATTAAGAAACATCTAGAGTTTAATAGAGCACATTTATGGGTGTGTCAGATGGCATTTCTAGAGTTGATTTGATCTTCAGAACTTAGACCTAATGAATAAGTTATTGATTAATTAGAAATTTTAAAATATACAGGGGATATCGTAGAAATTCTGGCCTTTCTGAAGTGCTCTTGGGTTCTAGAACTTTATTGGCATCTTTTCTTTTCCCTTTTCTCTTGTATTTTTGTCTGTCTTGAACTGAATCACACTGCTCCATGTGTTCACAACTTGAGGATACTCTGGCTACACCATAGGCCTAGAATCAGCAATGACAATAAGTATTGGAAGAAATTCTAAAATTAAGTCCAAATAAGCAGTCTCTCCATGTAAGTTGCCTTTGTCTGGTTGTTGGTCACAGCTACAAATAACTAACTAACCCAGGTTGATCTTCAACCATAAAGTAGAATGACATTGTACTATCTGCAGGAAAATAAAGGAAAGGGTACATCATCTCATTAAATGAAATAAATTAGACTCAAGGGCAACAGCCAGGCTTTCTCATACATGCAGTATATATTTAACTGGGTAATGAAAGCAGAGGAGATTGACTAGAAGGCATAAAATGATTATGTAGTGAGAAGGTAGGGATCATTGAGCATTATGCAGGATAAACAGAATATTTCACATATATGTATGAAAATGTTGTATTGAAATTCATCATTTGATATAGTTAATATATGCTACTAAATAGAATAGCCTTGAATGCCAATACATAATTTTATAACTGTGTCCTTGGCTTAGGTATAAAACTAGGTGAAGTAAAACAAAACAAGATTAAAAAAACTAGATATAAGCTTAAATCTTCAGTTTAATTGATGTTTTAAATCAACTATAAAATATCATTCAGAGGGTGCTTAACTTGGTGATAAACATAAACAAATACTTATATTACTGCTCCAGTATGGTGAGTCTAAACAGAAAATGAAAAATACTTTGGGGTCAATTTAAGTTTTAGGTTGGAAGCCAACTTTCAGAGATACTGTTAATATATTTCCTATATGCTTAAGAAATATTTGAGTATTTTCCCTCTTTATTATTTTGATGAGTTTTAACTTTGTTAGTGTTATCAGTATGTGATAATTTTACAATCTCTGGTTATTCTAAAGGAAATTTTTTCTAAATATGATGAGATAGAATAAAATATGAAACTTGAGACAGATAAAATTAATTGTGAATGTAAGGGAAACTGACTAATTAGGTAAGAAGGACCAGTACTTCAGATGCAACAAAGGCTTAGAAAGGTATTAAAATTATTTGGTACATTTATTACATGAAATATTTAATAAAGATCTGATTTATAGCACAAATAACAGCAAAATATAATGCAGGTTGTATTTATTTATTTATTTATTTATTTATTTATTTATTTATTTATTATGTATACAATAGTTTGTCTGTGTATATGCCTGCAGGCCAGAAGAGGGCACCAGACCACATTACAAATGGTTGTGAGCCACCAAGTGGTTAATGGGAATTGAACTCAGGACCTTTGGAAGAACAGGCAATGCTCTTAACCTCTGAGCCATCTCTCCAGCCCATTTTTGTCTGTGTGTACTCCTGAAGGCCAGAAGAGGGCGTCAGACCTCATTACAGATGGTTCTGAGCCACCATGTGGTTTCTGAAAATTGAACTCAGGACCTTTGAAAGAGCAGGCAGTGCTCTTAACCACTGAGCCATCTCTCCAGCGCAGGTTGTATTTAAAATTGCTGAACCATCCTCTAGGATAATATGGAGCGCACAGTGTATACCACAATCACAGTTCACCATCTAGGAAAGGAAACTGTGAGCAATGTTTATACTCTTGTTTCATATCTAGTTTTGAATTCTGCAATTGTTCTCAAGAGAGTGAGTTTATAATTGTAGCTACAATCAGACTTGTTAGTCTAAATGAACCTAATTCAGTTTTGAACAAGCTCCTAATAAATAATTGATAACAAAAAAACAGTAATGCTGACCCATGGTCTTTAACAATATGAAGTATATTCTTCATATTGTTATATAAAGAATTTTTTTTTTAATTTTGACACAACTTTCTAATATAATTTACAAAGCATTTGTTTGCATTCTGTAATATATACTGTAGGGAGTACAGTAGATATTTTTATCATTTCTTGTAGCAATATCGATAGCTAATCAAACCTCATGTTTCCAGACATGAACAAATTAATTCAGGTTCTGTTATCTTTGAGGAAGCAGTGTGTTCACAGGATAATTACCCTCATATAGAAATCTTGCAACTAAATATCCTCTGGTAAACAAGCAGTACATTTACAAAAAAGTAATTGCGAACATGTGAAGATATGAAATACCCCAATGACAAAGAACATCCATGCATTGTAGTCTCATCTGAGTTATAAACTCAAAGGAAATATATTATATAAGATCCATATAAGGTGTTAAGGGAGCAGTTTTACATATGGTGACAATATATGTATACATACAAAGTAAGCATATACGGCATGATTTAGTTTGCAAAGCAAGAACTGTTATCTGATAATATAGTATTTGCAAAAGAGCACCACAATACTTTTCAATCAGTGAGGTGACCTAGAACATTATCACAGTCCTTTTAATATTTTGAACAACTTTCATAACTCTTAAATTGTATGTTTATAATTGACTTGGAGCAACAAAAGTGAAGAACAGAAAAGGTACCCAGTGACTGGATCATGAAGGCTGTGCATGTTACACCCTAGTTACTGCAGCACTTGATATATCACATAGAACCAAATGATCCTCTGTTTCCTTAAATGATAAGAAGTCAAACCACAGAAAGAACTCACATGTAGGTCTTTACATTTCCGGTCCAACTGAGCCTTACACTAATGTAAGTCGTAAACTTCAATTCTAAGAGTAAATCTCCCTTCAGATAATTCAGGCTCCAAGAAGCTCAAATTTTTCTTTATTCTTTTCTAAGGGCTCAGATGTTTGTCCATTTTCATTCCACACTGGCAATCACAAATGTTTTTTATTAGAAATTATTGGCTCTAGGTAATATCGGGTAAAATATAAAGTCTCTCATAATTTCTTATCATATCAATACAGATTAATCTCTTTTGTGGTTTTAATAACTTGTTGGCACTGGGCTGAAGTTTAGACAGCTGCTACACTTTTGCTCTGCTATGTTAGGATTGTAAATACATGAATATAATGTGAGAATTTCCAATGAACAGAATGACAGCTTCACAGTAGTTTATTGAAAGCATGAATATATTATGTAAAATCTGTCCTGGGTCAACTCAATCCTGATATAGTCACTCAACTGTACAAACTGGAAAGCCTTTATATTAGCCAATGAAATATAGAGGCTTTGTATGTTACTCATTAATAGAAAGGGAAATTTATCCATCCTTGTCGGCATGTTAATTTGTATGAACATTATGCAAAATTTGTTTAGGCAACCATATTTTTAATGTTTCGTGGAGCATCACCCCTGTCATGTCTAAAAGACAGTATCTTGCAGCAAGTACCCTGGTCCTCTGGGTTCTTAGCAAAATCTCAAAAGAAGAGCAAATATGGTTAAGAAATAACTTTAAAATAAATATTTTAAATGTTTTCAACAGTTGAAACAATTAGGTAAATTCAAATTAAGACTACTTTGAGATTTCATCTTACTCCAGTCTAAATGGTGGCCAGGATTTGGGGAAAGGAAGTCCTTATGCACTGTTGGCCAGATTACAAAATACTGCAGCCACTCTAGAAGTCAATGTGAGAGACTATCAGACAGCTGGCAATACATCTTCTATATAACTGATCCACACTATTGATTAACACAAAGGAAGTATATTTTATTCTCATACAATACATTTTGGTCATATTCTTTCATTTTCTCCAACGCTTCCAAGAACTTTGCTGGTTTCTACTTACCAAATGTTCTCAGTAAGGAGACAGTCATTTAGCTGTGATCATTGTCTTTCTATTGACAGTAGCTATGAAATGGAAAGAAACTCACTCTCCTTCAACTGATGAATGGATAATGACAATGAGTTATGCAAACACAGTGGAATTGTATATTGAGTTATAAATAATAATGTGTAAATGTGTCAAACTAGCAGATACTACACTGAGCCTAGAACCCATAACCAGAAAGACAAACACCACATGTTCTCTCTTATTGGTAGATATTAGTTCAAAAACTTTACCCTTGCTGTATTACCTGAAGAAACTGCAAAAGCCAGGAAAGTAGAAAGGAACAATGGGAAAGGGAAAGAGAGGAAGTTCATTCCTTAGTAAGGATGAGCTGAAGTCCAAAGCAGAGAATTTCCTGACTACACCAGAGGTAGGACAAGTCTAATCCTACAGAATCTTTTCTCTTTCCCTCTTTGTTTTTAATGTTTTTATTATTTAATAGTATGACACGTTCATATGATGAATTTTAATTTCATTCCTCATATTCCTTTCTCATTCCTGTTTATCCACTAAAAGGATCACAAGTCACCCTCTGTTTTCATATCATCTTTTGAGTTTAATCAGGTTATTTCGGTCTAAGTATGAGTAGAAGATTATTTTCCCAATAGAGGACTATTTAGCGGCCCCCACATCACTGATGAAAATGGGACTCCCTCCATCAACAATACACTTTAACTGCCAATAGCTGTTCTGACAGTATGTCAGAAAATGATAGGGTTTCATAGGACCAAGTGTTATAATTTAACCAAGAGTTGGCAGAGTAAACCATAATAGTCTCTAATGAAACACTAAAACCTCTGGGTCATTGATGTCAGCATGCCTCTACCAAGAATATTCATTCTAGAAGAAAGAAGCCGGTATTAAGACACAGACACTGAAATCTGAGATGGTATTTCTTAGGCTAGGCAACACTTCTACTCTTGTGCTAAATTCTTAGAGCCACATATAAGTCTCTCTGCCATCCTCATGGCAGGTCTTGTCTCTGTATACGTGCAATAGAGCTGTGGTGATGTGTTTGCTCCTGTACCTGTAATGATGTCAGATATTCTCTCAGGCTTATTTTACCAGAGTGAAGAGTTGGTTAGAACAACTACAGAACTTCTATTTTTAAGCTTCAGCTGAATAATGGAGACTGAAGAGACAAAATGCAATAATATATTCCAACTGTGCCTGTATGTTTTCCATAACTCATCATTTCATGATTGTATACCCTGTGTATAAGTCAGGTCCAGTTTTATATCTCTATTTATGTCTCATATTTTATATCTCTAAGACAATTCTTTTATCTCATTGACTACAATAATGATATTAAGTGTTATCTAATTTGAATGTATATTCCATGAAATCATGGAACTATCAGTTTCTTTGTCAAGTTGTCAATAATTGTAAAGATTCCTTGATTTCTAACATGGTGCCTAATGCATGACAAAAATTAAGCTTTCTGAAATAAACAGTGCTTTTGACAAAAATTTTAACCTAATGAAATGGGTAATACAACATGCGTGTTTGGAGATGATAGGACACTTAACTATCTTCAAATTTTCCACAAATGACAGTGATAAACTATATGGTTCTTGGGGTAGAAAGGACATGCTTAAGCATTTAGTATTATGATCCCTTTCTAATAACCCAATGTTACATACATCATTTAAATTATGCAATTTATCAATTATAGCCATAAAGGAGGAAAGATGATACAATATTTGTCTTCATTTCAGAGACCAGCAATGACATGAATGAGAATGTTAATGAACTTTTTAGGCTATCTCAAAGGAGGAGGAAAGCAACTCACATTGAAATGCCCCCAAATTGAAGAGTAGGTTGTCTTTCACAAGGGTTTCATCACTTAAGAACTACAACTGATCCTCAATGAATATTTCAGGATTTGCACATTTATGAATGACAGGCTGCTAGAGTTTAGGGAGAATAGTTGCTAAGAAATTCAAAATGATTTCCCTTGAAATTTAACATTGTCCCTTTCTTGATCTTTTGCAAACGTGATTAATCAGGAAATTATGTCAGTAATTATGAAACTTATTGTGAAAGACATGCTAAATATTAGTGGCATGACATGTTGATTATAAAACTGTATGTTTGAATGTCAACATATTTCTCAAATTGTTAATGGTATTGCAAGAATTATGGTCTTTTGAAATTATCAACTAAAAATTTAAAATCATAATTGCTTCATTCATTTTTAATTAGTATTTATTTACAAAACTATCTCATATACTTTATCACATTGATAAAATAACATAGCACAAATTTTAGAAAACTAGAAATAAAAATCCCACAAGAAATGTTTTTTATACATTATTATTTTTATTTTTGAAATTGTTATATCATTTTGTTTCCTTTCCTCCATCCAAAACCTTTCTATATAGCCCTATTTGCTCTAGTTCAAATTCATGAAATCTTTTTTCATTAACTGTTCATTTTATTATATGCATATGTGTGGTTATTTATAATGGAATAAATAAATATACCCTTCTCAGTCTGTGTGTTATTTGCATGAATATTTTCAGGACTAGGGACGTGTTTTAGGCAACCAGCTGGGGTGCACTCTGAGGAAGACTATCTTTCTTGATCTGAGCAATTTTATTTTCTTGTATTGTAAGTTCCAATGATTTGCTTTATTAAAATTTTGAAATGAATAATAATATCTATAAATCTATTCTTCATTTTTTTTAAAAAGAATTGATTCCCAATTTTTTGAAACTGCCATACTGATTCCCAAATTGGCTGTATGAATTTGTGCTCCCACCAGCTGTGGAAGAGTGTTCCGCTTACTCCACATCCTCTCTAGCACGAACTGACGCATCCTTTTTTTAATCTCAGTGGTTCTGACCGGTGTAAGATGGAATCTCAAAGTTGTTCTGATCTGTATTTCCCTAACAGATAATGATGCTGAATATTTCTTTAAATATTTCTTGGTCATTTGCCATTTCTCAATTTAGAATTCTTTGTTTAGATCTGTATCCTGTTTTCTTTAAATTATTTTTATTGATTCTTTGTAGATTTCATACCATATACCCTAATCCCACTCATCTCCCCATCCCTTCACACTGCCCTCTTCCTTTGTAACCTCCCCCCAAAATAAAATAAAATTTAAGAGCAAAACAAAAACAAAAACAAACTAACAAAAAATGAAAAAAAAAGAAAAGTTAAACAATAGCTTCAATGTGGAAATTGTTGTATGACACAGTGAGTCACACAGTATACCTTTTGGTTTATAGGTAGTTTAGTTCATAAGTCAATCATATTGCAAGGAGTACTATCCAGACATTTTAATGTTTCACCTTCATATTTTATTGTTTGTTTGAACTGGTTTTGTGTATAGTATAATGTAAGGTGCTATTAGTCCTACAAAAATGCCAAGCTACACAATCACGACACATATGCGGAGGACCTAGATCATATATATGCCAAGTTCCCTGTCACTTCAGTCTCTGTGATTACCCATGAGTCCTGGCAAGTTGATTTTGTGAGCCATGTTCTTGTTGTGTCCTTTACCCCCTCTTTGGCTTCTACAATTCTTTTTACCTTCTTCCATGGAAGTCCCGTAACTCTACCTAATATTTGGCTATGTGTCACTGCATCTGCTCCTATCAGTTACTGGATGAAACTTCTCTGTTTATGATTATGTTTGGTTCTGTTCTATAATAATATCAGAATATCATTAAGAATCATTTTTGACTGTTTATCTTTGTTTGCTTGTTTCTTTGTTTGCCAATTGTGCTTGGTCCTATTCTAGGACTCTGGTCTACTCAGTCTTCAGTTCCTGGCTCTTCAAGCGATGTCAGGAGTGGGCTAGCTCTCATAGCATTGGTTTCAAGTTGGACCAGTCATTGGTTGGTATCTCCTCCCACAAGTTCTGTGCTACCTTTACCTGAGCACATCTAACAGGCGGGACAAATTGTAGGTTGAAGGTTTTGTGGCTGGATTCGTGTTCAAGTCCCTCCACTGGAAGCCTTACTTGGTTACAGAAGATGGTAAGTTTGGGTTCCATATTGCCTATTACCAGGAGTCTTTGCTAGGCTCACCCTCCTAGACTCCGGGAACTTTCCATTGCAATAGGTTTCTACCATGCTTCCACAATGCCCCACCCTAATTCCTGTCATCTCCCTTAGTACTCTTCCTCCTATCCCTCCCCTTCAATGTGATCTCTCCTGTGGGAGTTTTAATATAATTGCCCCCCCATAAGCTCATAAGGAGTGAAACTATTAGGAGGCATGGTTTGGTTGGAGTAGGTATAGCCTTGTTGAAAGAAGTATGTCACTGTGGGGGCGAGCTTTGTCTCCTATGGTCAAGCTATTCACAATGTGTCACTTCCTGTTGACTATGGATCAAGATGTAGAACACTCAGCTCATTGTCTTGCACCATGTCTGCCTGCATACCAGCATGTCCTACCACGATGATAATGAATTAAACCTCTGAAACTGTAAGTCACCCAAATTAAGTGTTTTCCTTTATAAGAGTTGCTGTGGTCACCGCATCTCTTCATAACTAAGACACCTCCTGCTCCTATTCCCACCCCCAAACAATCCACCCACAAAATCTATTGTATTCCCCTTCCCATGGCTTCATGCATCCACCTTGAGACGTCCTTATTGCTTAGTTTCTCTGGGTCTGCAGATTGTAGGATAATTATCCTTTATAGCTAATAGCCACTTAAAAGTGAATTCATACCATGTTTGTCTTTCTATTACTGGAGTATCTAACTCAAGGTATTTTTTTCCTAGTTCCATCTATTTCCCCCAAAATTTCATGATGTAATTTTATTAACAGCAAAGTAGTACTCCACTGTGTAAAAGTATGACATTTTCTTTATCTACTCTTTGGTTGAGGCATATTTAAGCTGTTTCCAGTTTCTGGGTATTATGACAAAAGCTGCTATGAGCATACTTAAGCAAGTGTCCCTGTGATATGATGAGTATCCCTTGTGTCTATGCCCAGAAGTAGTATAGCTGTGTCTTGAGAAGTTAAGAAGATATCAGAAGAGTGAAAGATCTCAAATGTTCAGGGATAGGATAGGTAGGACAAACATAGTAAAACTGACCAACTTATCAAATGCAATGCACAGATTCAACACAATCCCTTTCAAATTCTAATATAATTCTTTACAGACCTTGAAAGAACAATACACAACTTCATACAGAAAAACAAAAATACCAGAATAAACAAAACAATCCTATGCAATAAAATAACTTCTGGAGGTAACACCATCCCTGATTTCAAGTTTTAGTACAAAGATGTACTAATAATAACCACATGGCTTTTGCAGAAAAATCAGACAGGTTGATCAATGGAATAAAAGACCCAGACATAAATCCACACATCTATTGACTCCTGATTTTTGATATAGAAGCCATAAATATACAGTAAAAAAATGAAAGCATCTTTAAGAAATGGTGTTAGTCTAACTGGATGCTGCACGTGAGAGAATACAAATAGGTCTATATCTATCATCTTGCACAAAACTCAAGTTCAAGTGGATCAAAGAATTAAAATAAATACAGATACACTGAACCTGATAGAAGAGAAAGTGAGCACTAGCCTTGAACACATTGACAGGAGACAACTTCCTGAAAAGGACATCAATAGCACAGGCACTAAGATTAATAATTAATAAGTGGGACCTCATGAAGCTTCTATAAATCAAAGGACACTATCAATAGGACAAAATGGCAACCTATAGACTGAGAAAAGATTTTTCAGAACTCTATATCTGACAGAGGGCTAATCTACAAAATATAGAAAGAGTAGAAGAAACTACACTTAAACAAAATAAATAATCTAATATCACATTTGCCATCATGGTACGATACAGATGTGTACCCTGAAAAAAAACAGAAAAATTAAAATAACAGCATTAGTATAAAGGAAGTACAGAAAAGGATAATAAATACTGAAGGCCTTTTGAAACAGTTGCATATAAACCTACTATTATAGAGGCTTCCTACTATTATAGAAGTATATGCATGTGCACACATAAAAAGAGATTTAAAGACACCATAATGACATATACCTTTCATCCAAACACTTGAGAGGTGGAATCAGGCAGAATTCTGGGTTCAAGGACAGCCTGGTGTACAGAGAAAGTTCTAGGACAGGCACGGCTTCACAGTGAAATCCTGTCTGGAAACACTCCCTTCCCCAATAAAAAGAGCTTTAATAGTTAGCCTATTATAAGGACTAAGGGCAAAAGTATTTAATGCTTCAAACAGATAATGTATGCTAGCAAATAAAAAAAACCCAATGCTAGAAACTGGTTTGCCCATAATTATGAGTTGTCGAACAGTTGGGGTCTCAAACCCTCACCCTTAAATGACACAGGATATTTTCAATATTCTTAACTACTCTCCAGAATTTGACCATGAAAATTTATTGCTAGGTATAGCACACAGTTGAATTATGGAACATGGAGAAATAAAGTTGTTATTAACTTCAAAAGTTCAGCCCGACTGCATTTCTTTCATAGAGTTGGATGGTGCCAAGCATACTATCAAAGAAGAAAAGTAATCTTGAGTGTCACTCAGTTGTGAGCTGTGAAAAAGACAATAATGTGTAACCTAAGAAGAGATGCCCAATTGTGGAATAGTGACATGAATGATATGCTTTTAACTAATCATTTTATGATGAGTTCCAAATTTCTATGAGATGTAATCCATATCTGGTAATATTAAGAGGGCAAGAAACTGTGAGATGAGTGGTCATAGGCCTGGGAGAAGAAGCAAATATTATTATTCATGCAAATAGACATAATATTAAAATAATTCCTAATCACTTATCACTGTACCCACTGTCTTAGTCACTGTTCTGAAGAGTTATCATAAACAAGGCAATTCATAAAATAACCCATCTATCTGTAGTAGATGACAGTTCACACAGAGACACTCAAAACAAGCAAGAAGAGTGTGGAGTGCTTAGACATAAGTGGTATGAACATTTCACACCCAGTGTTCAGATTTCATGGCAGAAGAGACTGTGGAAAGATTATGAAAGCCAGAGGGAGGAGATAACATCATGAAACGAACATTTTTCTTGGCAATGCTGGGTAGCTGCACATATAAAATCACAGTGGTTATGTGATACCAAGTTCAAGACCTGTGTAAGCTTATGCCAGAAAATAATTTTACATGAGAGGACAAAATGAATGGGAATTTCACCCCTAAATAGTTAGATATTGATACTTGGTAGCTGCTGGGAAAGGAAGAATCAGTTTCCTTTAATTATAAGATTCTTGCCAGGTGACCATACTAAAGGGCAGGCCATCAGCCCACTAGCAGTGAGGCAATACCAACTGGACACATGGATTTAAAGGAGAATAAAAAAAAAAGAAATTCAAGGCAGAATTGGCAGAAGGGGAGGGTGGAGAAGGTAGTTTTGAGAGACATGATCAAAATACATTAGAAGAAATATCAAAGGATTAATAAAAATACTATTTAGAAACAAAGATTTCAAATAAAAGTTACTTGATTGTGTGAGTAAAATTTAATCTAGGGAAAAGAAAGGGTTATTTTTAGTGGACTTAAATGAATTCACTTGGAGAAATTGCTGTTACCTAATAATGATGTAAACAAATGAACAGTAAAATACAATAAATCATTAAACAATGAATATAATCACAGAGTTATAAAAATAGTCTTCAACTTCTTTAATAATTACAAAAATATTATTTAAACCCCAGTTGCCAGGTGAATGTGGAGCACACCTTTATTCCCAGCAACTGAGAAGCAGAGGCAGGCAGATCTCTTAGTTCAAGGCCAGTTTGGTTAACAGAGTGAGTTCCAGGAAAGTCAGGTCCACACAGACAAACACTATCTCAAAACAAACAAACAAACAAACAACAAAAAGATGTTATAGATTTTGTACTGAACAAACAAAAATTCTACTACTTAAAATAGTATACAGTAATGAAGGGAAGTCCCAGAAATTTGTGTAGACAGTGAATTCACAGTGGTAAAGTATTTGACAAAATGACTGAAGATGGATCCATAGTGTTTACAGAAATGTTTATTTTGGATAAATCCATTCTTGGCCAAAAATGGGTGTAATATTGTGTCTGAGAATTCTATTTATTATAAACATGGAAATTCCTCTTGTTTAAAGACTCTGGGAGTTCTTACAGCAGATGAGAAACCTTCAGGAAATTAGAAATATAATGGTGTAAACTAACATGGTGCAATTCTGTTAAATATTGACAAGCGTATGGGAATTTCTTTCAGCAAATTGACTTGGCCACTTCCTGATCTATTGTCAGAGGCTGCTTGTTCATTTCCCAGGTGCCCAGGCCTGAAATAAGCACATAAAACAATATTAATTGCAACATTTCTTTGCCAATGACTCTAGCATATTCCTAGATAGCTCTTACATCTTAAATTAACCCATTTCTATTAATCTGTATGTCACCATTTGGTTGTGGCCTCCCGGTAAGGTTCCATCTCGTGTCCCGGTAAGGTTCACATCTGTCTCCTGTGGCTGCTATGCTGTAGGAATTCCTACATCCATTAGCCTGTAAGCTACCACTTGGGCATAGCCTCTTATACTATAAATGCCAATTTAAATCACACAGTAGCTCTCTCTTCTTGCTGCGGGATTTGGTTGCTGTTCCCTGTTCGAGCAGAGGACTGTAATCTGTGAGTCTACCCCTAAATAAATAACCCTTTATTATACTCAATTCTGAGCTAGTGTGAGACTTCTTTTTAGCATCTGTCTTCACTGCTATATGGCTTTTCCCTGAGTTTGGCTACCCGCTCCTCCTCTATCTGCTTGAAATTTCTGACTTACTCTATTCTTCACTGTGATAGGCTCAAGACAGGTTTTTATTAACCAAAGGTATACAAAGGGGAACCCCACATCAGTCTGTTTCATGTACAAAGTGCCCTCTTCTTGCAATAATTATGAGGCATTGTGGATTCAAGTTTTTACTTCATTTTAAAAGCATTTTATTTTACTGTTCTGGATTGATTTAAGGGAAACATACATGCATTGTAAATTCCCCACATTAGCTGTCAATATAGCTTAAGACTAGTTAGATGACACAATTATGATTACTGGTTTTCCAGCACTTACACTTTCAGAACATTCCCATCATACTTTAATGTTTCCTTTAAGATTATCCCCTAGCAATTGGGATTCCCAAGGTCGTGCAGTCCAGAGCAATTGAGCCCCACCTGGATTCTCCTCAAGAACAAGCCTGCCTGCTTGGTTAATAAGTATTAAGCACAATTGTTCTTACATCCTTGATATCATAAACCTTTTCTGCATTCAATATATTTCTCCTGAGTTTCCTTAGCACAACTACTTTCCAGTTATCCACAGTGTGAAGCCTGGTTTTGAACACACATTTTCTTGTATTTCTTTTGATTCTGTCTCCAATTGGTCCTACTTTGTCAGTGCTTTCTAGATTTCCTGTACAAACTAACAAATTATATATATATATTCTACTCTGGTCTTTATTGTTCACACTGATAATCATTGGCTTTCTCATACTAGAAATTAATTTAAAAGTAAAATTCTAAAAAAAGAAAAACCTCTTTGTTGTATTGAACAGTTGTTCTTAAAGATGCTGATGTAATAGTATGGTACTCTGGTGTTTTCGGTTTTATTAGAGAGATACTCAATATGATTATAGTCCCAGACAATAACCAAAAGCAGAAATCTTAATGTGTCATTATGATATCTGTTTATTATATGTTCAAACAATATGTACCAGGATCCCATCATGTGTCCCAATGCAAGAAAACTGAAATCATTTTAAAATATTAATATTCTTACATATTTACTGAATTGTATATATACATGTCATTTCCTGGCAAGATGAAATTGATGGTAAGAATCAATGCTATTTTAAAATAAATTCAAAGAAAATTTACATCAAAAGAACACATGAAAAATTCTGAAGATAAATGCATCCATGGAAAATAATTGAGGAAGTCAGTCAGTTGGCTTCAAGACTGAGTAAATGGAGTGAAAACTCAAAGTTATTAAGATTTAAGGGATGGCACCAAAGGCTTCTATGAGAAAAAGTAAAATAAGATCAATAAGAAGGCACACACAAATATGTGTGTATGTGAGTGTGCTCATATAATGATTTATTCATCCATTTCTAGATACCATATAATACTGGAACAGCTTTCTTAATGTCATCACATATAAAGAGATATTAGCAAGAAGGTAAAATGATCAAAGATATAATTGTTGGAATGTTGTTCAAGCACTTCACAAAGGACTTGGAGGCACAAACGCAGGCTATTAAAATAAAATGGTACAGATGAATAAGTAAATTCAACAGTGGTGGAATATATACAATCTGTATTTATATGCATATATGTGTATTTATATATATTTATGCTGATGAAATATGCATATATAATTAATACATAGCATATTATATATAATAGATGATGGGCACATATATTGTATTATTGCATTAAATACCTGAAATGGGATAACTAAGCAGAAATGAGTTTTCTTTAGTTTGCGGGAAGGAGACTGAAAGTCTAAACAGCCAAAGATAGATCTGATTAAGGCCCCTTTGTTGGAAAGCAGAAATATAGGTGGAAAGGAGAGATTCTTTCATAAAACAAGGAGACAGAACAATACCCAGTGCTCTGGAACAGGCTTCTATAGCATCTTTCTCTCTTGAGAACATAGCCCAGGAGACATTAGTTCCCTTCCAAGGACAGTGTCTGCATGACAGAATGACATCTCACAGGGCTCTATCTCTCATTACATTCCTCCACTTTGCATAATGTCACACTAGGAATCAAGGTCTCAACCTTATCTAAAGGAAATAATTTCGCAATAAGAACACACAGGAGTCATCATCTTTCAAACACATCTGTCCGGAGTTCTAAAGACACCTATTAAATTCCTTTCCAAAAGGAATTGTAGGAAATATAAGTTCATAGCAAAACAGAAAACAGTGACAAAAGAAAATGTTAGGTTTCAAAATGGTTTGAATTTTGAAATTCAAATGCTTCTATGAGAAAACGTAAAGTAAGATCAGTAAGAAGACACACATGTGTGTATGTGGGTGTATGCATTTCATGATTTATTCATCTATTTCTAAATACAATACCTTTAATAATGAATTCAGAGCAGATAGAATTAAGGACAAAGGAAGAAGAAAGCCAGGAGAGACAAGGGAAAGAAAGAAACACAGAGGAGGTAGATTCAGGTTCTCTGAGCCTGAGAAGGAGGTGTGTGCTAAGGTCTCTGAGGACTTGGTAGAAGGTGGTTGTGAATAAACATTCCTCTTAACCAAAACTAAGTATATGTGAAAAAGATTTATCAAACTAACTAACTAGTTAACTAATTTCAAAATATAACTTTTAAAATGGAGAAAGAGTTCAGACAGAATTATCTTACATGGGTTAACAATGTTATTCTTAGAAGACTTGAGTTATTAAACAAACCCATTAATGCAAGACATGGGACACCTCCATCTGCATTCACAATCAGTGTGGCACTAGAGGTTATAAACAGCACAGGGCATTGCCATTGCCTTTGAATACCACCATAAATATGTAGTATGACCGGAATAGAGAAGGCACTACACTTTTTTTGATGACTACAGGCAATTCAAGTTTAAATCAACCAGGAAATTTCCTCCCTGCTGCCTATCTCTATAGTACAATAAGGTGCTATGCAGACATCTGGGAAAGAAAAGTCATTAGTGGTTTTACCCAGAACTGGACACTACATGTTGCAAAAATGACTTGCCAGACAAGATATTTCATCCAATATAATGGCAGTGTGACTATCATGGGGTAAATAACAACATTCTGAATAGATCTGAGGCCTGTTTCTTAGGGGTAATTTTCATGGCTGGTATTATACTTTCACTCAGTAGGCCATGGGGAGGTAAGTCATAGATCCTAAGGTGAAATGTGCTATTGGTAATTCTGTCAGCGTGTACCTGGGCTGCTATCAGTCTTGGTCGGAGAAGCCTTGTTTTTGCAATCGGCAGCAGTCATTGCAGAGATGCATAATTGATCAAAAGGCTGAGGATGAGAGAGTAAGATTTTACATCAAATTACTAGTTTATGTTGTTTTCTTTAATTACTCCTAAATCTTTAATACATGACAATATTTTTGTTTACAGAAGTCCAAAGTGAGCAAGAAATACTGTTTGCCTCACAGAAACCTATTCCCCTGAACTCAGCTGTTCACTTGCAAGAGAAACAGATCACATGGTTTTGTTATCTTGTACTTAAAGGGGTCCATTCTCTGTTAAAGGTCAAGGTGATCATGTTGCTTTCTGGTCAATATGTTTCTCTGCAGAAAGCAGAAAGGTCATACAGGCTGCCTAAAATGAGAGAATCACTGCTATTCCCATCTGTGACATCAACGTGTGCACTTAAAACACAGATACTGTAGTAGATGAGCTCATGTTTCTTATTCAAAACCTGCTTTGAGACAGCATCATCCCTTATCATTTCAATATTTTATATATATGTCATCTAGATTGAGAATTCTCATAGGATAGCCAACTGTTTTAGTAAATCAGAAATTAATAGGTTTATATCTAAAGTCAGAGGCTTGCTGACAGAACAGTATCTAAATGTCTCAATTTATCTTTAAACAATTTAAAAAATACTCACTATTTGGGATAATTCTGAATATACTCTTCTAATATTAATGACAATTATTTTCTATTTAGTTAAAAATATCTACTTACTATAAACCTACTACATTACATTTTGAACTCCAATAATTATTTAGAACAAAACATGGAATGATTGAAAACATACAAAATAATTTTAGTTATATATATTCTTAAGCACTGAGTATCGTACTCTCTTTGAGAAATGAATAACATGCTTCAGTTATGGTGCCTTGTTCTCTAAGTAATAATGGATACATGGTTGTTTGAATAGTTCAGCTCTACTTGAGACTGCTATAAAAGAATCTGTCTTAGAAAATATTTATAATTTTTATGTGCTGTCTAGATTATGAAATACACCAGTGTCCTATCTCTCTCTCTCTCTCTCTCTCTCTCTCTCTCTCTCTCCCTCTGTGTTTCTTTGTGTCTGTCTGTGTGTCTCTGTGAGTGTGGACAACCTTGAGTGCTGGTCCTTTCCTTGTTTAACACAAGTTCAATTAATTGTTCTTGTTTCTGTTTGCCACTGAGTATGAGTATACCTGGTTTGCTTGACTGTGCTTCAGGCAAGCTTCTGATGATTATCCAGGCTCTACCACACACATCACCATAGGGGCCCTGAGATTAAAAACTTGCACTATCACACCAGACAGCACATGGCTTCTAGGCATTCAAATTAGTATCTTCGTGTTTGCATGCTAAGAACTGTACCAAGTGAGCAATCTCCCAGTGCTCTGCTGTTTCTTAGACCTCATTTGTAGTCACATTAAAAGGCACCAAATATGCAATAAAGGCATACATTTTCCAATACTCCATGTGAGCAAAGGAAATTGAATGTGCCAGACTTGACATAGTCATTAAAATACTAAACATTATCGTTAAATAGTGCCTACTTCAATGTTCATCTCACTACTGATGCCTTATGTGGCATTCAGTCTTGAGTTACAGTTTGGATATTTGTTTTCTTGGTTCTTCAAGAAGTTTAAGAAATACCACTGGTAAATTTGGCTTTTTCGTTTTTACTTATATGCCTCAAACAGTATCTGCACTTGATGTTGTTGGGAAAAAAGTCTATCAAATAAGGAATAAAAGGGAAGAATTATTTAAAGTTTTCATTTTCTGGTTTGAGAGACTAAGGATGTAGTCCAATGGTAGGGTGCTTAACAAGAATGTGCAGGGCTCTGGCTTAAGTCACAGTAGTGGGAAAAAAGACTGTGGCTTGAGGTAAGAAAATAATGTACAATTCATCGCCAGAACTTCCTAAGAAACTAAAATACATTTCTTAATATGAGAATGTTAGATAACATAACTGGTTCTTAGTCTACATGCTTAACTCACTACATATATTAATTTTCTATCTAGAGAGGACACCATGCACATTTGTTTTGGAATTAAAGCAATAAAATTTCATTGCTCCAACAATGTAACCCAATTATGAATGTAACGCACATTAAATAAGCAAAGTCCTTAATGTTATCACAGACTACTCTGAAATTTTTCTAACTTTAAAAATGAACCTATGGAAAACTTAGCAGTAAATTGTGGAGCATACAAAAACCATCATTCTCTTTTTGCGAAAACACCACATTAGTAACATTATTTCAATGTTAAATAAATCACATCTTTAAATGGTGACATTGACTTCATGTTCTTCTGAACATAGTACTTCAATACCTGTATTTCAGATACTAAAGCATATTTAGTGTTTTTCTCTTTCACTCACCATTATTTGAACTACTTTATTTGAATTGGACTAAAGCCTCTATGTGGGTGCTGTGTGTGTGTGTGTGTATGTGTCTGTGCATTTTTCTAATTAATTACAAATGACCTCTCACTCTCTAAGAACTCACCAATTATGCTCTACTTATCTATACCAAGAAGCAACAAGAATCCACTAATTTGAATTACAAACACTCTTGGGTTTTTTCAATTGGGTTCTGAGACCTGAATTCAAATTCTCCTATATGTAAGGAATGAATATTAGGAACTGAGCAATCGCCCCAGTCCTCAAACCAAAATTTTAAGATTCTTCTTGTATGTTGTATGACGTCCTAAAGGACAGATCTGCATTTTATATTATGTAAAGAAGGAAATATATAAAGGGAAGTTTGAACCTTTTGTTGTCCTCACATTTCACACTTTGTTCCCATCATAATTATTGCACAACAGCATATATGCAGTGGACTGCCATAGAATTTACACAAACAGGGTCAGATACACACATTGTCCTCTAATTCTTAAGTAAATATAATATGGTGGTGATGCTTTTATTATTATATGGGGGAAATTATTCAAGGATTGAGACAAAACCTAGGAATGAATGTAGCTTTGAGAATTTTCAGACTTGCCTCATCATTTCAAGAATGAATTACATATATAATTCCTATAAATGTTTAGTAATTAGCCCAACCTGAAAGGATAATTTATATATTTTATTCAAATGAATTCAGGTACTTTTAAAACGATTGTTTCTGTAAGATTTTAGTTAGCCTTGCTGCTTTATGATTAATATTAAAGTAATAATTTCATTATAGGAATGAGCATGCAAAAATGGTGTTGATGATGCACGATTTTTTTTTTTGCTGTGGCTTTTTATGTCTTCTTCCTATTGAAAAACAATACTTTTGATGCACTATAATAATCTGCCTTTCATGAGATTTTACTTCCATATGAGAAACTGAAAAAGCTTGTACGTATACCTCACAAGGTAGCAATTTGGTACCACTGCGGAGCTGCAAAAGCAGAGCATTTCATAGGGATGGAAAGAGGGAGGAGCATGAGTCACAGGGATGGAGGAGCTGAATCACCATGAAGCCAACTCACTGTGCTGAAAGGACAAGAACCTAAGAAAATCCTTCCTAGCATGTGGTGATAGGATGACATGCCTTATTTCATGCTCCATTGAGAAAGAATGCAGGAACTTGGCACTAACGGTCATTGTCACTTTCCTCTCTCCTGCTGATATTAAAGCCTTCATTACTGTGTGTAAACTCACTGCAGCATGCAAAGTAATATTCTGTGGGTCATATTCTCTCCTGTCATTATTGGCCTCTGAAATGAGTGTATGGTTTTGCTATACAAATTCAGTTGGGTAGTCCACAGATTATAAACTTTCAGGAGAAAAAGTGCAAAATGATGTTTCTTTGAATAATCGTTGCATATCAGTAAATTTGCAACAATTTTAACAAGCAGTCTGGTGTAACCAAAAGCACACGGCTTAAGCTTGGGATTGGATGCAAGTATAGTATTTCAGAAGTTCTTCCCTGTGTGTGACAGTGTTTCTCCTTGGTTCAGGTTTGTAATAATTAAAGTATAGATAACAAAACACTTTCATTGACAGTTTTTGTACAAATCATAAACAATGGGTATAAATCTTTTCACAAATACCATCAGTTAATTAATACTAGAAAGCATCCTAACAATTTTCCCTCAATCAGAAATAAAGAAGCAAAGATAAATAAAACACATAAATGCATACATATATAGTATATGTGTATATATGATAGATATGACAATTATGATGTATTTTATGATGTGATATATACACATATATGTATAAGTAAACATACATGAGTGGTACTGAATAATGGGTTTGCTGTGGGGGATTAGAATTTAACCCTCATGAGGACTGGTGAAGCCCTTGGAATTCTAGTGATGAATTCTAAGTGATGAACTTGGAATTTAAAACATAAAAATAAAGAGAAAGTTGGCACCTATGGGAAAAACTGCCATGCTTCTTGGTACCTTATTTTGTCCACATGAACCTGCATGAACTTACATGAACTTGCAATTGATTATTTACTTCAGTCTTCCAGACATACAAGTCCTTTTCATGCATGAACTTACATGAACTTGCAACTGAATATTTACTTCGGTCTTCCAGACATACAAGTCCTTTTCATTTTAATCCCAGAAACATGAATGGAAAAATGTACTGAATATGCCTGTTCTAGTTCCGCACTGTTGACCTATACAAAGTTACTCTAATAGCATAGGCTTCACTATTCTTCCATAATGTTTATCAAACATCAGAGGTTGGTGTTAATAAGCATTTGATACTTGAAATATCTACTATTTTTGTGACGTGGAGGTAGCTCTGTGAGATATACTACTTTCCTCTGGATTCAGTGAATTGAAGCTATCTTTTACTGAAACAAGCCACTCATTGTGGCCAGAGAGAAGAAAACATCAGAATGTGCACTACTCATAAAATATTTTTTCAAGAAGTGGAGGATTGCTACATCCATTTACCAAAACAGGTTGAATACAAAGACTTTTGCTAATGGAATAAAAAAGTAAAATAAAATTCATAAAAGAGAGACATTTTCAAATTATTATATAGGCTTATGTCATCTTTTCCTATCAAAAATGCTTAATTTTGTGTGTTGTATAAGCACATTACACAATGATGTGATTTTAATATGGCATGATTGAGATCCCCAAGGTTCAATTTCTGGAAGTTTGGGTCTCTCACACTGTATAATCATTAAAAGATAGAGCTAAATCAAGGAAATTAGATACACAGAGGTTCTGTTCTTAGATATAATTAATGCTGTTCTCTCAGGATCTAATTAGATACCAAAAGAATAAACTATAAAAAGAAAGGTTTGGACCATTACTTCTTGCCTGACTTCTTCCGCAGCCAGCATGTGTCTCTAGGCCCCAGGAGCTGTGATGTCACTCACCTTCAAGCACTTACCTGAGCTTGGCGAGGCAGGGCAGTGTTCCCATTCCTCCCAAACTGTGAGCTTAATTAACTTCTGTGCCTTACAAGCTATACGGCCTCAGGTATTTTGCTTTAGCAACACAAAATAAAGTCATACATATACTCTCTAGAGGAGACAACTATAATATAACTCAGCTAAGATATTAAACTCAAGGCAGCATCTCTGTTGCCTGTTTTCTTCACCCAAAGATCTAGAAACAACAATACACAATTTGTTTGCTTCCACTGAACCTTACATAAAACAATGTAATGTGAGAAGCCAAAGCACAAAGAGATAAAGTAATAAAAGCAAACCATCATAGAGAGAAAATGAAACGCATTGCACCTTGGTTGATTTAAACTCATGAGAGAAGCATGGTGATTTGTATTATTAGTACAAGTAGAGTAAAAGTAATGTGGGGAAGTTAATCTGGGTGTGACTCTGACAGACTGCCTCCAGTATCCTCCTTTTCATATCTACAAAGAGAGTTGGTCTTGTGTCCCTCATGTTTTCAGAATCTTCATCTTGCTTGAAACCAGGATATATGGAGGGCTGGGCACTCACAGAAAGGACTGCCCCCTTCTGTTGTGGACTATGAAACATTAGTTTCTTAATATTTGATCTTGGTTGGTTCTAGTGAAGATAAAACACATCCAAAATTTGTGCTAACATTTTAGGCTTCCATGATGCCTTGAATGAAATGTCCTCCATAGTCCCAGTCATTTCAATACTTTATCCACAATGGTGATGATCTTTGGGTGGGTTTCAAATCTGTGGCCTTTATGGAGGAAGTATATCACTGTAGAAAGGTTTGGGGGTTTTAAAAGTTATAGACCATTCCAGTTTGTTCTCTCTGCCTTATTCTTACAGTTCAAAATGTGATTTTGTAGCTTATTACGCCAGCTGCCACAACTGCTGTATTTTGTGGTAATTTAAATCTGCTTATGTAGTACAGGAACCACATTCTTAATCTCTTTGCATTGAGAAATGATTCACTGAAAAAAAAAACGGTTAGTTATCACCTCAAAATTACAAGGGCTAATTTACCATAGCTGGTTTTTCTAAATCAGATATTTTCCTAATTTTATATTTTGTTTTGTATATCAGAAAACATTTTTCCATATACAATCCTGTGTATACAATATATTCTCAGATACCTTAGAGTTCTGAGGCTTTTCCTATGATTTCTGATTGCAAAGTAGCTTTATTTCAATGAGTCCATCTTCTATAGACATTCTTGCAAGACATAGATTAGGGAAACCCTAAACTCTGTTAATATTCTGTTTCAATTAGTTGTCCTAAAGGTCACCCTGTGCATTATTAGCATTCTAGTATGTTATTTGTCTTCAAAATGCCATGATGTATAATCCTGGTTGTACTATCCACCTTTTTCCGTAGTAGGTCCTCCTGCATGTTTCTCTTTCAATCCATATCAAACTTAGTTTTTGTTGTTATATCAAAATTCTTCTAACAATTTCCCTAAGTTACTTAAATAATTCCTACTCATGATTCATTCACTTTTAGTCTTCTGAATGCTCTAAATGTATAAGCTATCATTGTGATCTCTTCATTACTGATAGGCAACAACCAATCTTAAAGGGAAATTTTCCTGGGTTTTAATGAAAGCTCAGGAAAAAGAAGCACTTATTATTTTAAACATTTGTTCTCTTATTTTTCCTGTAGCAAAAAGTAAATAAATAAAGGATAGATGGTTGGTTTTGGTAAGCACAACTAAATAGGTAGTCATAAGATATGTACAGAAATATTACATATTTGACATAATTTTCCAGTGGGCATTATGTATTGTCCTCTGATTATGGGTATGATGAGTATGAATTGGATAATCCTAAGGATTTAGTAATAGAAAATGAATTTCACAGCATTTGTGATGCAACACCAACCTTTCAGGTTTACTTAAAATTATGTATTCTCTAGTAGAGTCTGACATTTATTTTTCATTTTCCTCTTAGCTCTGTGTATTTCAGTCATTAATAGTTTGTCATTACACAATTTAATTATAAATTCAAATCCTTTTTCTGAAGTATGCAGTTATAGCAATGAGTTCTAATCATCTGACTTCTGCCAAGTATAAATGAAATTATGAAACAGAAGAAACAAACAGACTCAAAAGTGTTTTGAAAAGGAGTCTTGGGATCCTACCACTATAATTCACCACAAGCAACCTCTATCCCTCTTCCAGTGTTCAGAATAAACCTCACTCCTACTCTGATAACTGACACATTCTGCCTTTCTTTCATATTTTCTACTTAGAGAGAGAGAGGGAACACATATGTCAAATGAAAACAATAAGAAAATAATTCACAAAACACAGTAAACTTGTTATTGATTCTCTAATCCAGTTATCATTTCTCCACAAGAGCCATGTTCTGCCCTTGTGCAGACTTCCCTAATTATGGTGCAAATTACTGCATTAGCACACCTAAGAGAACATCCTAAAATAAAATAAAGCAATAGCAAACATGTCAGAATGGGACAAACAAAATGAAGAAAAGAACCCCAAGAAAAGGGACAAGAGACATATATACAAATGCAGAGCTATGCGCATTCTCACATTTAGTATCTCCATAAAAACACAAAACTGAAAGTATATGTGTGTGTGTGTGTGTGTGTGTGTGTGTGTATTAACTATGGGGTAATAAATAAATAAATGTGAACATTAAAATGAGATTTGAAAAATGAAAAAAAAAAACCCTGACATAACACTACAGACAAGGAACAGGCTCTGACAATCAATCAATTGGAAACATCTTCTGGGTTTGTGATAGGGGCTTGTGTCCACCTTTTCTTTCGGTGCACAACCCTGTCTGGTGTAGACTTGTGCAGACAATGTCCATGCTTTCATAATCTCTTTGAGTTCATATGAGCACCAGTCCTGTTGTGTCCAGAAGACCATGATGTCCATCATGTCTGGCTCATACAGCGTCTGTTATCTCTTCCACAAGACTCACTGAGACCTTAAGGGAAGGATTTCATGGAGGCATCCCATTTAAGGTTGAGTGTTCTCAAAGGTCTCCCATTCTCTATATATTGATTGACTGAATGTCTCTGTATTTGTTTCCATACGCTGCAAGAGGAAGCTTCTCTGATGACAACTGAGAAAGGCATTGATCTCTGAGTATAGCAGGATGTCATTAGCAGTCATTTTATTGAAAAGATCCTTCTGTAGAACAGTAATATTTGGTATTTCTTTATATCCCAGGGTGATCTAGTACCAGGATCTTATTTGTTCAAGGAGCATCTGTTATGAGTTTCATCCCATGGTAGAGGCCTTAAATAAAATCAGATCGTGTTTAATTACTCCCACAAGCTTTTGCCTTCATTGTATTGGCGTACCATGCAGGAAGGCCACCCCTGTAAATAAAAGGGTTTGTAGCTGGGTTATTGTAGGAGGAGGCCGCTTGTTTGTCCTGGTCTCTCAGAACTGAAATAACCACACAGAAATTGTATTAATTAAATCACTGCTTGGCCCATTAACTTTAACTTCTTATTGGCCAACTCTTACATCTTAATTTAACCCATTTCTATTAATATGTGTATCACCACGAGGTTGTGGCCTACCAGCAAAATTTCAGCATGTCTATCTCTGGTAGCAGATCCATGGCATCTTCCTGACTCTGACTTCTTCCTCCCACCATGTCATTTAGTTTTCTCTGCCTAGCTCTGTTCTCCTACAGCTTTGCTATAAGACCAAAGCAGTTCCTTTATTAACCAATGAAAACAACACATAGACAAAAGGACACCAGGTTAGTATTTACATTTTTCATTTGGTGGCCTGCAGAATTCCTTCCAGTACCCAAAGCACTGCTAGAAGGGGTGAAGGTCATAGATGGGTTTCAGCTCTCGAGTTCTCCATTTTTAGTGAGTTATGCAGGTGGTATTTTCAGGATTAGGGTCTTGCAGTCAGGTTGGGTAGAGTAAACCACAATGTTCACAACAACCCCAGTTTTGAGGGATGTTCCCAAGTGACAGTTTCTGCTAACAACTTGTTTAGATGTTAGATGTTACCCATTCCCACTCCCAGTAGTAAAGTTTCACTTGATGATGAGAGATGCCCAGTTGGAGCTCTGTCTCGCCATTATCTATCTATTTCATTTAGACCATTTAGACTGACTTCCTATATGTATACATATAGGGAGCTTCTTCTGTTTGTTTCCTAAAAGATGTCACAAATGGCCCTTAATTTTAATTACCTCACGACATATATACTCCCTTCTCACCTCTTCTCTTTTCCTTCCTCTTTGATCTGCTTTTTCCAGTCTATACCCTGTCCTACATCCAACTTTAACTACCAATTCTATTGTCCCTTCCTAGAAATATCTGTCCCTCACAATTATCTACTTACTTTATATCTAATATCTCTGGTTCTATGGATTATAGCTTGCTTATCTTTGAATTAAGAGCTAATATCCACATATAAGCAAGTACCATATTTGTCTTTCTAGTTCTTGATTACCTCACTTGAGATGGTTTATTTTTCTGTTGTATCCAATTACATTCAAATTTTGTGATTTCATTTTTAATGACTGAATAATACTCTGTTGTATAAATGTACCTCATTTTCTTTATCCATTTATCCATTTGACAGACATCTAGGCTGTTTCCAATTTCTGACTACCATGAATAGAGCAGCAATGAACATGTTTGGGCAAGGTTCTCTATAGTAGAAAGAAAAATTCTTTAGGTATATGCCCAAGAGTAATATAGCTGGAGCTATAACTAGATAGTTCCCATCTTTCTGAGAAACTGCTATATTAATTTTCTTAGTGGCTATAAGGGTTTATACTCACACCAGCAATGGATGAGTGTTTCCCATACTCCATATCCTTGTCAGCAAGACCTATTATTTGTTTTATTGATCTTGGCCAGTCTGACCAGGGAAATACAGTAATATTTTGATATGTGATTCCCAGATGATTAGGATGTTGGCGATTTCTTCAAATGCTCATCAGTCATTTGAGTTTCTGATTTTGAGAATTCTCTGTTCAAATCTCTATCCATTTTTAACTGGGTTGTTTTTATATCAATATGTTTGAGGTCTTAACACATGTTAGACATTAACATTTATAGAATTTGTAGTTGAAAAATTATTTGCCAATTCTGTAAGCTGTCAATTTATCTTCATGATAATGTACTTTGTTGTCCTGAACCTACAGAGTTTCAGGAACTTCCTCTTGTTAATTGTTAATCTTAGTGCCTGACCTAAAGGAATTCCATTCAGAAAGTCTTTTCCTGTGCCAATGATTGAAAAGTTTTCCCCACTTCATTTTCTATCAGATTCAGTGTACCTAGTTTTATTTTGAGGTCCTTGATCAATTTGGAGTTGAGTTTGTGCATGGTGTTAAGTATTGATCTATTTGGATTTTTCTACATGCAGCCTTCTAACTTGAACAACACTAGTTGTTGAAGGTGCTGACCTTTTTCAAAGTGTTTTTCTGACTTCTTTATGAAACATATGGTGCCATCAATGTGTAGATTTCTGTCTTGGTTTTCAATTTGAGTTTATTGATCAATGTGTCTATTTCTGTGCCAATACCATGCTGCTTTTATGACTATTGGTCTGTAGTATAATGAGGTCCAGTGTGGTGATACCTCAGAAGTTCTTTGATTATTCATGATTGTTTGAGAAATCCAAGATTTTTTATGTTTACATATGGGGCTAAAACTTGTCTTCTCTGTATCTGTAAAGGATTGTGTGGGAATTTGATAGGGATTGCACTGAATCTATAGATTGATATCAGTAGAATGTCAGTTTTTACTATATTAATCCTCCCAGTCCTTGAGAAATCCATTTTTACATCTTCTGAAATCTTCCTCAATTTCTTTATTCAATGCCTTAAACTTTTTATTATACTTTTAAATATGAGGTTATTATGAAGAGTGTTGATTCCTAATTTCTTTCTCAGCATTCTTTGTATAGAGGAAAGCTATTGATTTTTAAGAGTTAACTTGATATCCTGATACCGGTTTATTAGTTGTAGAAGTTTCAGTGGAAATTTTAGGGTCACTTGTATATGCTATTATGTCATCTTCACATAAAGACACTTAGACTTCTTCCTTTCTAAGTTGCATTACCTTGCTCTCCTTCTGTTGTCTTAATGTTATATATAGTTAAGTCTTCAAATACTATGTTAAATAGGAATGGAGAGAGTAGAAAACCTTTGTTCCTGTTTTTAGTAGAATTGATTTGAGTTTCTCTTCATTTAAGCTGACGTTGGCTACAGGCTTACTGTAAACTGTCTTTATTATGTTTAGGTGTGCCCCTTGTAACAATCCTTATTTCTCCAGGAGGTTTATCATAAAAGGGTGTCTTGAATTTTGTCAAAGGCCCTTTCTGCATCTAATGAGACTATCATGTGTTTTTTATTTCAAAATATTTATATGGTGATTACATTTATCAATTAATACATATTGAACCATACCCATATCTCTTGGATGAAGCCTTTTTGATTATTGTGGAGGATATTTTTATTTGTTCTTTATATCAATTTAAAAGTATTTTATTGAAAAATTTATGTAAGAGAAATTGGTCTGTAATTCTTACTCTTTGTTTAGTCTGCGTGTACATCAGTATAAATATAGCCTCCAAACACAAATGGGGAAATATCATTTCTGTTTTTGTTTTGTGGAATAATCTGTAGAATAATGGCTTTAACTCTTCCATAAAAGTCTGGTTAAAATCTGTGGTAAAGTAAACAAGTGAAAGACCTATATAACAATAACTTTAAGACTTTAAAGAAAGAAATAGAAGATATTAGGAAATGGACTGATGTCCCACAACCATGGATAGGTATGATTAACATAGCAAAAATGGTAATCTTACCAAAAGCTTTCTACAGATTTAATGCAATCCCATCAAAATACAAACACAATTTTTCACTGACCTCAAAATAAAAATACTCAACTCCATATGGAAAAACAAAACTAAACAAAACAAAAAACCCAGTGTAACTAAAACAATCCTTGACAATAAAGAAAGTTCCAGAGGCATCACCATCCCTAACTTCAAGCTCGACTATAGACCTATAGTAATAACAAACAGCTTTGTCCTGGTATAAAAACAAACAGGTGGATAAATGGAATCAAATCAAACACCCTGACTTAAATCCAAACACCTAGGAACACCTGATTTTTGACAAAGAAGCCAGAATTATACAATGAAAAAAATAAAGCATCTTCAACAAATGGTGCTGGCATAACTGTATGTTGGCATTTAGAAGACTGCAAATATATTCACAAAACTCATTTAAGGGGATCAAAGACCTCAATATAAATCCAGTTACACTGAACCTAATAGAAGAGAAAGTGGGTAGTAACCTTGAAGGCAATGGCACAGAGAGCTACTTCCTTAATATAAAACCAGTAACACAGACACTGAGATCAACAATTAATAATTTGGATGTCCTGAAACACAAAAGTTTTTGTAAGGCAAAGGACATAGTCTTCCTCTAGAATGGGAAAATATCCTCATCAATCCCACATCTAACAAAAGACTGATGTCCAAAATATATAAAGAACTCAAGAAGCTAAACAGGAAAATACCAAATAATCAAAATAATTAAATAATGGGGTACAAATCTAAACAGATAATTTTCAACAGAAAAATCTCAAATGGCCAAAAGAAAAATCTTAAATAATTGGTTAACATAATTAAGGCATTAGGAAAATGCAAATAAAAACAACTCAGATGCAATCTTACACCTGTCAAAATGGCTAATATCAAAAATACTAATTATAGCTTATTCCAGAAAAGTTGTGGTAGAAGGGGAACAATCCTCCATTGGCAAACTTTTATATCTTTTGAAATTGGTTGTAGCAGCAGATCACTTGTTGGTTCCTGGACACTTAGCCCCAAAGTAATAACACAGAAACTGTATTAATTAAATCACGGCTTGGCCCATTAGCTCTAGCTTCTTATTCATATTGGCTAATTCTTACATATTAAATTAACCCATTTCTATTAATCTATATATTGCCACGTGGCTGTGGATTACCAGGTAAAGTTCCCAGCATCTGTCTCTGGTGGTGGCCCCATGGCTTCTCACTGACTCTGACTTTCTTTCTCCCAACATTCAGTTTAGTTTTCCCCACCTACTTAAGTTCCACCCTGCTGTAGGTCCAAAGCAGTTTCTTTCTTTACTAATGGTTATCACAGCATACAGAGGGAAATCTCACATGAATTGATATGACAGCTTCTTAGAAAATTGGGAATCAATCTACCTCAAGACCCAGCAATATCAATTTTGAGCATATACCTAAAGAATGCAAAATCATACTGCAAGGACACTTGTCCATCTATGTTAATAGCAGTTTTATTTGCAATAGCCAAAACCTGTAAACAACATAGATGCCCATCAACCAAAGAATAGATAAGGAAACTGTGGTACATTTACACAATGGATATTACTCAGCTGTAAAAAAAAAAAAAGATGACCTCATGAAATTTGCAGGCAAATGGATGTAAATAGAAAAAAATCATTCTGAATGAGGAATCCAGACACAGAAAAACAAACATGGTTTGTTTTTAGTGGTTTTAGTTGGTTAATAGAAGCAGTGCATAGGATAACCAACCTATAATCCACAGACCCTTAGAATCTAGATAACAAGGAGGGCCCAAAGAGAGATACATGGATTTCCCTGGAAAAAAAGAAGTAGAAAAATTCTCCTGGGTAGATGTCAGAGGGGGTTGGGGTGAGGGATGGGAAATACAGGAAGCAGTTGGGCTGCTTGAGTGCAGGAGGCACATTGGAGGAAGGATGAAGGGGGAGAGTAACAAAATAGAAATCTTAAGGTGGGTGTCATTTGGAGGTTAGGGAGAAACCTGGTGTCAGGGAAAGTCCCAGGAACCTCCATAGATGACCCAATTAAGATTCCTAGCAATAGTGGAGAGAGTGCCTGAACTAGCCATCTACTGTAAGCACATCGGTGGCTTCCCTAATTGCCATCAGAGGTACTCTTTCCAGTAACTAACTGACAGAAGCCGAGGTAGAGATCCACAGACAAGCACAGGGCTGACCTCAGAGTTTTGTGGAAAAAAAGGGAGGAGGTATAAGCCAGAGAGGTCATGATCCAGGATCCCAAAGGGACAGTATACCTCAGCTAGTGAGAGCTCATGGATGCTGAACAGGTAAGGAACCAGCATAGGTCCCACTAGGCCTTCTGCATGTGTGTGACAATTGTGTAGCTTGGTCTCTTAGTCAGGATTCTAACAATGGGAGTAGGACCTCTCCCTGAGTCTTAGCTGGCTTCTGGTAACCTGCTTCCTATGCTGGTTTATCTAGCCCCGCCCAGCCTCAACTTGATGAATCATGCTTTGTGTAAGCCAATGTGCAAGCCTATCTCTTTCTGAAAGGAGATGGAGGAGGTGTGGAAAGGGAGGGGGGAGATGGGAAAGGGGAGGGGATTGAAAGAGGAGGGGGAGGAAAAACTGGTTGGTATGTAAAATAAATGAAAAAATGTTAATCAAATAATTTTTTTAAAAAATCATGACAGGGAAACCAGATGACCTGAACTAGTGGGATTTCATGGAATGACCGGACCAACAGTTGGGGAGCTGGAATGGGAGCAAACTAGGCCATCTGCTTGTGGGTGACAGTTGTGTGGCTTGGTCTGGTTCTGGGGACTCTGGCAGTGGGACCAAGATCTATCCCTGGTGAATGAACTGGCTTTTTGGAGCCCATTCTCTATGGAGGGATACCTTGTCAATCTTGATGCAGGAGAAGGGGCTTGGTTCTGCCTCAACTTTATGTGCAAGGTTTGGTTGACTCCCCATGGCCTTATCCTTTCTGAGGAGTAAATGGAAGGTGGGGTGCGGGGAAGTGCTCGGGCTGGAAGAGGGGAAGGAGGAGGAACTGCGGTTGGTATCTAAAATGAATAAAAATTTTAAAATAAAAAATAAAATTGGAAAAATAAAAATTATTTTGAGACATAAAAATGTAATTTGTGTAAATTCACCCCAAATTGTGGGGCCTTAGGATGTTTACTAAATGTTGTCTTACTGCATTTTCAGGGTCTTTTATATTTACCAGAATGCTTAAGGCTAAATTGAATCTTGAGCATCAAATGAGGCAGTGAGTCATTCTTAAAACTTTTAAAGAACTAAAAACTGCTTTTAAGCGCTACTTTAAAGCTTTTTTATTTAAGTAAAGATGTTAATTTTTCCTAGTTTACCAAAGGTGAGTGATAATTTCCAGCATTTCCCTATATGATGTTTATACCCCTCCTCCATTAAGAAATATAAATGCCTAAAAAAATTAAAAAATAAAATCTGTGACAAAACAATCTGCCCCTGGATAATTTTTGTTTGGAGAGTTTTAATTACTGCTTCAAAAATACTAAGGTTTAAGTCTGATTATATTTCTTACCCAATTTTCATCTAACTTTGATAGACAGTATATATAAAAATAAGTTTCCTTTTTTAAGATTTTCCAATTTTGTGAAGAACATATCATGAAAGTATGTCTTTATGAGTCTATGGATTTTCTCAGAGTCTGTCATTATGTTCACTGTTAGCTCTGATTTTGTTAGACTGGATCTTCTTCACTACCTTTCTGATAATTGGCCTAAGGGTAAGTCAATTTTACTGTTTCCTCAAAGAATTAACTCCTTGTTTTATTGATTGTTTGGATTGTTGTTGCTTTTTCCATTTTCCTGATTTGAGTCCTGAGTTTATTTTTTGCTATCTACTCCTTTTGGGTGTGACTTCTTCTTTAAGTTCTAGAGCTTTCAGCTATGCTGTTAAATTACAGGTATGAGGATCTCTCCAGCTTATAAAAATCTAATAGTCTTAGGAATTTGTATCCAGAACCACTTTTGACCTCTTCCATAAATTTGGTATATTATGTTTTCATTTTCATTTGATTATAAACAGTCAGTTTTCTTATCCCACTTATCCTTCAGTAGTGAGTCATTCAGTTGAACTTTTTTTTTTGTTTCTGTTATTGTTGATCTCATTTTAATTTGTAGTGGTCAGATAGATACAGGGTGTTGTTTCAAGTTTTTTGCATCTGTTGAGAATTGTTTTGTGTCCAAGTATGTGATCAGTTTTGGAGAAAGTTCTATAAGGTACTGAGAAGAAGGAATATTCTTTTGTCTTTGTGTGAAATTTCTATAATATCCGTGAGGTCTGTTCTGTTCATGTTGCCTGTTATATCCAGTATTTATCTGGAGGATCTGATTATTAGCAAGAATGAGATGTTAAAGTCTCTAACAGTGGGTGTGTGATTGCTAATATGTGACTCAAGATGGAGCAATATTTCCATCAAAAACTTGGTGCCCTTGTGTTTGGAGCATATTCAATTAAAACTTGAAATATTGTCATAGTGGATATTTAATTTAATGAGTATAATGTCCTTCTGTATCCTTTCTGATTAGTCTTGTTTAAAGTCTTTTTCTTCAGATATTAAAATGTCTACACTGACTTGTATCTTCAGTCTAGAGTCTTTCCCATATTTTTACTCTATGGTGACATCTATTCTTGATGTTAAGGTGTGTTTCTTGGATGCAGAAAAAGAATGCATCCTGTTTCTACATCCATTCTGTTAGCATATGTCTTTTTAGTGAGAAACTGATACCAATGACATTTAGAGTTATCAGTAGTTAATATCAGCTGATTCTTGTTATTTTTGTTATTCTCTCTCTCTCTCTCTCTCTCTCTCTCTCATTCTCTGTCCTAGGATTATTTATTCCGTGTGTTTTCTTGGGCATCGCATACTTCTTCAGACTGAAGAAGCATTTTCTGTAGGGCTGGACTTAAAGATAGTTACTGATTAAAGGAAGTCAGGACCAGGAGGGGTTGGTTCATCCACTGAGAAAGTGTGCCTGACTAATGGAAGCTCACCAAAGCCAGCTGGACTGGGACTGAACGAGCATGGGTTCAAACTGTACCCTCTGAATGTGGCTGACAATTGGGGTAGACTGAGGGGACAATAATGACACTGGGATTTGTCTCTACTGCTTGTACTGGCTTTTTGGAATCCTATTATCTTTGGATGCATGCCTTCCTAAGCCTGGATGTAGGGGGGGGAGGGCCTTGGACTTCCCACAGGGCAGGGTACCTTGCCCTCTCTTAGGACTGGAGAGAGGTGGGGGAAAGGGTGTGGGGGAAGCGGGAGGGAAGTGGAAGGAAGGGAAGAAGTGGGAATTTTGATTGGTGTTATTTATAAAGTAATAAAAAATAAAAAGAAAAAGAAATAGAACAAGGATGCTCAATAACTTAGGAAAATAATAAGAGACACAGAAAAGCAAACAGAGCAAGTCCCCACAAACAAACAAACAATTCTCATGAGTCTCTGTCTCAGACTAGAGGTGAAGTCATTGGCTCAGTTTACCAGGTTCTGCATCCAGAGTCTGTGGGTTGAAGCCTCTTGCTGAGAATAGCCTGAAACACACGCTGCCAGGCTCAGCTGCTGCCTATAGCCAGATTTGCAAAACTGAGCCTGGGGTACTGCAGAAACACCTTTGAACTTGGAGATCAGCAACAGCTCTGTTTATCAAATAAGCTCTATTTTCAGGTACATTGGAAACATTACAATAGGAAAAAAATGATTTCATCTTGGAACATTTTTTTCTCCATCTAATGTGATTAAAGTTTTGCTGGTTATAGTAGTGTAGTTTGGCATCTGTGGTCTTAGAGTTTGAGGAACATGAACCTAGGCCCTTCTAGCTTTTAGAGTACTCTCTGAGAAATTAGTTGTTATTCTAATAGATATGCCTTTATATGTTACTTGTTATTTTCTCATGTACCATCATTTAATATTATTTTTTGTTATGTATATTTAGTGGTTTGATAATTATGTACTAAGAAGTAATTCTTTTATGTTCCACTCTATTGGGTGTTCTACAGCCTTCTTGTACCTTGAGAAACATCTCCTTCTTTAAATTAGGGAAATTTTCCTTTATGATTTTGTTGAAAATATTTTCTATTTCTTGACCATTTCTCTATTTTTATTTGTAGACATGATTCTTTCATTGTATTCCAGATTTTCTTTCTGTTTTGTTCCTGAAATTTTTGAGATTTTGTATTATTTTTGACCTAGGTATCTATCTTTTCTTTAATGCATGTTATTCTTTCTTTTAACTCTTGTATTCTGCTGCTGTGGCTTGAATCTGAGTTTCCTACTCAAGTTCCTAGTTTTTTTTTTCAATTTCAGATTTTACTCATTCTTTGTTTCATTTATTGTGTTGTATTGTATTTCAGGTCTAGAACTATTTTATTAATTTCCTTCCACTGTTTGCTTTCCTAGATTTCTTTGAGGGATTCATAAATGTACTCTTTAAGGACCACTATCATATTCATAAAGACTACATTATGATATTTTTTTCATTTCAACTATATTGCATTCTCAGAGTATACTGTCATAGGGTTCCCCGGCTCTACTGGGTCATATTATTCTGGTTGTATCGGCTGTATTTTTATGTTGGTTCTAGGCACCTGGGTTTGGCATTATTGAAATTCAAGATATGAATATTGATATTCCTTTTGTTGAGTGTGTGTTTTGTTCCTTGGTTTCTTCTGCCCTCTCTGATTTCAACAGAGCGCAGTAACTGTGTATTGCCTGGTAGGGAATACTTCTGTGATCCTGCTATTTGCCCCCTGAAGGTTCTAGGTACAATGTGTTTCTAGAAATTGGGGCTAGTATTTAGGAATGGGGATGAGCTAGAAAGGAGGAGGTGTTGCTGAGGAAGTACACAGGAGGGAGAAAACCAGGGTGTTCCACCATGATCTGCTTAAAATCCTGGGAACCGGGGCAAAGAATAATAGAGACCATAACAGGTAGTGTGCTACAGAGTTGTGGATGATATGCTGAATTATATGGAAAAGAGCAGGAAGAGGTGAAGATCTGAAGCTAGCCTATCAGCATTGCAGGTGTATTCTCGAGGGCTAGGGAATTTCCGTTTGAAAATGAGGAATACCGTAAGGGAATTAGTGGAAGGAACAAGGTTGAAAGAGGATACTAATCCACTGGTGAAGTAATGGGGAGGGAAAAGAGGTCAGAGCAGGTTGGCTGCTGCACAGCTGTGAATGAGTGAAGGACTGGATTTGAGGAAGATATACTTTGTATTTTAAATGTTAAAGTACATACAACGTGTATTTAAGTGGTGTGTGATTAAATAATACATGATTTGCTAAAATACGAAGTGTTTATTTACTAATTTTTCATTATAAGCATCATAAACCAAATACTTCACTTGTTTTATGTGCACATGTTGCTTACCTTGTTTGTTGTCACTGTTATTCTTTCTATTTTCATTAGGACTTCAAATTAAGCAGGTTTTTCAATATCACTGAATAGATGACAATGCACAGCAGTGAATAATGACAAAACTTTTCAAACTCCAGTAAGCTTAGATTTAACAGTTAAGTGTGAAATTTAACAATGCCTGACTCATTTCCCTTTTTTATTCACTTTGGTAAAGGCAAAACTGAGAATGTGACTTCCAGTTAAAGCTGAAATGCTTGTCCTTTTAGTGTATGTTCTGTGTTCCCAGTGGAAAAATCCCCCCCCCTCCAGGAATGAAGAAGAACAGCTCATAAAAGCCAAGAAACTTACCAAACCACAAAACGTTACAAGAACTTGCAAGAAAAGTACAAGACACTATGGCTGTGGAAATGGTAAGAGATTGGATTAAATCAGTCTTTTCCATGGAGTTTCCTGAAAATTTTGTTAGGTACTCCTGTACATGCTTAAGTAGGTTTTGGTGACACAAGTGTCTGTGAGTCAGCAGAGTCCCTATATCAAAGTAATGTTTACAAATTCACTGGTACATCGACATCGAATTAGAATTTTGTCAGCAGTGTCTAATTCTAGGGAACAAACATGCCTCCATGAAAAGTACCCCATATTCCTATATGCCAAAAGTTTCTCATTAATATGATGGCTTTGGATATTTTGAACTTTATTCATTATTAAAGAGTGAGGAAGAGTAGAGCTATATGCAGTTAAAGTGGCTTGTGCACTTGATTTCTAGAGACCACTTTGAATAAATAAAGCTATTGATTTTTACCAACTTTATTCTAAACATCTTTCTCACCCTTCTCTGGGACCTGCCTCCAAGAATTAAGAGCAACACAAGAAAGGACGGGGTGATGTAGGAGGGTCATCTGTCTATGTGTTACTTTCATTGGTTAATAAAGAAACTGCCTTGGCCCTTTTGATAG
>LOEQ01003174.1:114849-129224 GCA_001685075.1 Bramus lutescens | reverse complement strand
TTTCGGGGTATAAGCTAGCCGTGCGGGAGCCGGGCGGGACAAAAAGCAGGCCCGCTCCCCTATCACTACAACGGGGTGTAGCTAGTAGTTTGGCATGCAAATGGTTGCAATTAGAAAACACTATCCTGAGTAAGGTAACCCAGACCCAAAAAGATGAATACAGTATATATTCACTCATAAGTGGATACTAGCTATAAACAAAGGATACTGAACCTATAGCTCATGATCTTAAAGAAGCTAAGTAATAAGGTGAACCCAAAGAAAATCATCTATAGACCCACCTGGAAATTGGAAACAGACAAGATCTCCTGACAAAATTGGGAGCATGGGGGTGGGGGGTAAAAAGAAGGCGAGAAGTGGAAGAGGAGGGGAGAAGGGAAGGGTTGAGGAGATCTTCAGCGAATGGGATAGTCAAGACGGAGGAAGGACAGATATAAGAGCAAGGAAAGATATCTTGATTGAGGGAGTCATTATGGGGTTAGCAAGAAACCTAGCTCTAGAAAAATTCCCAGGAATCCACAAGGATGACCCCAGCTAAGACCCTAAGCAATAGAGGAGAGAGTGCCCGAAGTGGCCTTGCCCTGTATTCTCAGACTGATGATTATCTTAAAATCACCACAGAAACTTCGTCCAACAACAGATGGAAACAGAGGCAGAGTCCCACATCGGAGCACTGACCTGAGCTCCCAAGGTCCAGTTGAAGAGCAGAAGGAATGACAAAATGAGCAAAGACTATGAGGAGTTTATCTACTGAAGAAGTTTACCTGAGCTAATGGGAGCTCACCAACTCCAGCTAGACTGGGAAGGAACAAGCATAGGACCAAGCTAGTCCCTCTGAATGTGGGTGACAGTTGTATGGCTGGGGAAGATTGAGGGGCTACTGGCAGTGGCACTGGGATTTGTCTCTGCTGCACGTACTGGCTTTTTGGGATTCGATTCTCTTTGGATGTATACCTTGCTCAGCCTAGATGTAGTGGGGGAAGACCTTGGAACTTCCACAGGGCAAGGTGTCTTGCCCTCTCTTAGGATTGGAGGGGTGTAGGGTAGGAGGGTGTTGGAGGGAATGGGAAGAGGGGAGGGAGTGGGAATTTGAATTGTTATTTTTTTAAAGAAAATCTAATAAAAAAGACAAGAGAGGAAAGGTTATTTTATCATATTTGATCTTTTTTATTTGTTTGCCCCATCAAAGGTGGGAAGGTGAAACCACAGTCACGCTTACAAGTCCACTCTGAGACTTGCTCCTCGTCATACCTGAGACCTGTGACTCATGCCATCACCCAGACTCTGCTCTCTGTTTGGCTCCATACAAGATCTGACAAAAGTCCACATTCCTTCCTGACTGGAGCAGCCCTTTTCATTTTTAAAAGATAAATATTTTTCTCTCTTTCATTCCAATGAATTACAGTTATAGTGAAAATGCTTTAAGTAGACCTTTTTGGATGAGAGCTTTCTTCCTTACTAAAATGTTTACTGAGCATTGGCAAGCACCCTAGGCTTAAGTCTTAGGAATAAAAAATGTGAGAAATAAAAGTAGCTGGAGAAATGTTTTTAACTAAATTAATTTTTTAAAAACAACTGTTCTTTATTTCCCACCCACCTTTATCAAAACCCCTTCCCTCTATCTCTGTCTTTTCCAGTTTCGTAGCTGCATATTCCGTATTGAATGAATTTTCCCATGCATGGTGCTTACCAGTTTTTATTGCACATGTTTGAAACATGCAGAGAATGGAATGAATCCTGTTTGACAAAGGCAGTTGACATAGTATGCAAGTATGAAAGTAGGAAACACGAAGAATGAAAGCAGACTAGGCTGCTGGAAGTAGTCAAAGCTCTAACATAAACGTCTTTAACTGCAAACGCCAGCACTCTGGTTTCTCCATATTTTAATCACTCTATGAAACCAAATACATGGCTTTTTAAATTTTTTTCTTTATGTGTCAGAAAATACTTATAAAATTGCATTATATTTCCTGTGTTCTTCAAGCTTCTAGTTCTGAACTACTTTTGTTATTTTTATTTCTTCTTTTCTCACCTATTGCACAGTGTGTAATAAATCTTAAGATCACCTGTCCCTTGTGGTTAGTTCTTATATGCACACTTCCATATAAAGGTGCTGATATATATTTAATTTATTTTGTTTATTATTTTACAATTTCTTGCAAGTATAGTAGCTTTGAGCAACATCCTCCAAACTACCCTGTCTTATCTCCATCCCTTCCCACCAACTCTCTATCACTATTTTTAAGACTGATCTTCCCCCACCAACGTCAAATTGTGCTTTTTAGGCTGAGGATAGTTGATCAGATTCTGTCCAAATGCACACTTGTGCAGTGCATGAGTATGTGTTGAAATGTCTGTGGAATGTTTCTTGGCTTTGCTTGTCATATTTTAAGAGTCTCGATATCAGATTCATATCCTCTCTATGGACATTTTCACTGATGCATGTCCACATTCTCGGTAAACTAGTATGTTGCTATCATCGTAAACAAAAACTCATACATAGTCAATGATTCCCTTAAAGGCAAGATTCTAAATGTCTAAGGATGCACTTGAACTTTCTTGAGTTATTCCATTACTGAATGCAGTCCTATAGCTATAAGTTGATTTTTAAATATTTATAGGTCTGGTAAATCTCAGGGTAGGAAAATCCTATATTGTTTTATTCTTATAGTGCCAACATTCATGGAACTTTATTCATTTGCTAAGATGATTTATAGATGAATATTTTTGAAACTGTGTTAAATAATTTCACACACGTATAAAACACACACATATCAGATACAATCAAATAATTCCAATCACTTGCTGTGCTTTGAAATGTATTCAAAGCTGCATGACAGAATATACACTCGGCATTGCATTCCCTGCTTGTATTGGATTTTAGAGAACATATTCTCTTCGGATGGATGCCTTGCTCAGCCTAGATATAGTAGGGAGGGCCTTGGAACTTCCCCAGAGCAATGTGCTTTACCCTCTCTGAGGAGTGCATGGAGACTGGGGAGTCAGTAGAGGGAAATGGAGGAGTGGAGGGGAGGGAACTGCAGTTAGAAAGTAAAATGAAAATTGATAGCTTGTTTGCTTTTTTAAAAAATAAAATAAATTAAAGAAAAAAGAAAAAAACTGAAATTTGATGACTGCATGACTGAGGTATAAATAAGCAATCTGTTTTCTGACACCCAAATCAGAAATAGAGTTGCTAACCAGTTAACAACACCGCATCATTTTATAATAGTTACCATAAATTGGATATAATTTAATTTGTCATGTTGTGCATATATGTTTATATCATTGAACAGACAGAGATTGATTACATGTTGGCAGACTTAAGGGACATAATGAGACTGAAAAACTTACTACTGATTTTCTAAGTGGGAGAAGACACAAGTATGTTTCATTTTACTCCTGTGCACTTATTACTAATTTTAAATTCTACTCCAAAAATCTTTTATCATAATACTTCACAATGTATTAAGATGATCATTTTAGAATTCAATTTCTTATAAAAACATACTTCAAGTAAAATTGATTTTCCTCTGTGTTCTATATAACTGCATTTCTGCTGAGTTCTTTAAATTAATAACAACTTCCCCCAATGATGCATAGACCTGTTCACTCAGAATTTATTATTGATGGCTATGAGATATGGTTACTTCCCCAAGGTTTACCTGTCTGCAGTAATTGGTGCTCATTCCATTGCATATTTTCGGTGTTAAATATCTTTGGTTTTTTTTGTTCACATGGATCTGTTCTCTCACTGCTGTGTTCTTCACTATTGCACAGATATATAACTATACTGTGCAAGCAGCACCATCATCTGCAATAACAAATCTGAGTTAACAATATTCCCAGATGTGTTTGAACTTATTACAGCTACCAAATGCTCATCATATCGACAGTTAGTTATGCACTTGCTTTTTTCATTATGCTAAATTTTTAACTATGCAGATCAATAACTTGTAATTTGTTGGTTGTATTTTTTTGCGATGCATTTTCATGAAAATTAAGATTACATCATGATTTTTTTCTAGCTGAGAGAAATTTATTGGGTTCAGGAAAGTTTAGATAATTATATGTTAGTTTTATACATAGACTTCCTAGTATCAGTTCAGACTACCTATTAAGTATTATGCACACAAACTGAATGCTAAATTAGCAACAAACCTTAAAGAGTAGAAATTATTCATTTTAATACCATTTTAACATTTCTTTAAACTTAGTTCCTAGAATAATTATGGTATATTTTTAATTGCATAGGCCTGTGGCCATAGCAGAATCATAAGCTATGTGGTTGTCACATTCAGAAATTTCATAAACATTGAAAATGAGTCACTCACAATTTAAGTATGCAGTTGGCTCATTTTTGCTTAAGTGACAAGTTAGCAAGATGTTGAATGTGATTTGTGTTCCATTGATGATCTCTGTAACTTTCTCTTATGGAGATTCATCACTCGTTTGCTTTCACAAGCAATATGTGAAATGATTAATAACTGAGAATAACATGAGAATTTTACAGGAGTTTTAAATTATATGAGACTTGAAACATACGCATATATATAGATGACTGAGAGTCACAGCTTACTCTGTGTTTATATGTACTACATATATATATATATATGCAAATTCCTAATTAGATAACAATAGTTTGCTCTACACCAAATTACAGAAAAATGAAGTCATTTAATCTTCTGTGTTGAAACACTGTTTTCTGAAAAAGAAAGAAAGAAAGAAAGAAAGAAAGAAAGAAAGAAAGAAAGAAAGAAAGACTTGATCCACCCACAGGTTGTTGTGTCTGAAACAGCACTGTTCTGTGGTGCAACCTTCAACAGAGCATTTGTAGTCTGTTATGAGTTACTAGGCTTTCTTTCTTTTTTCTATTCAAAGATTTCCACTTCCTCCCCTCCTCCCATTCCCCTCCGGTTTCCCCACTCACCCTCCTCCCTCCGGCTCCAGTCTTAAGAGAGGGCAGGGTACTCTACCCTGTGAGAAGTCCAAGACCCTCCCCTCTCCATCCAGGCCTAAGAAGGTGTGCATCCAAATAGACTAGGGTCTCAAAAAGCCAGTACACGCAGTAGAAAATAGTCCCGGTGCCATTATCAATGTCTTCCCAGTCAGGCCCATTGTCAGCCACATTCAGAGAGTCCAGTTTGATCACATGCTCGTTCAGTCCCAGCTTTCAATATGCGAGAACAGTTATCAAAAGGTAACCCAGATCCAGAAATATAAATATCATAGCTATTCACTCATAAGTGTTTTTAGACACAAAACAAAGAAAACCAGCCTACAAATCACAATCCCAGAGAACGTAGACATTAATGAGGACCCTACGAGAGAGAGACATACTTAGATCTACATGGGAAGTAGAAAAAGACAAGATCTCCTGAATAAATTGGCAGCATCGCAACTGTGAGAGAGGGATGAAGGAAACGGGAGAGGAAGGGAGGGAAGCAGAGAAAAATGTATACTTCAATAAAATCAATTAAAAAAAAACAGCACAGACCGGGCTCACTTTACAATGCTAAAAATAAAGTTACCTGGGTCAGGTAATATGCTTTCATAGGTTAAGCGGCTGTCCATCAGTCCCTATGATGTAAGTTTGTTTTCAAATACCTGCATGGCAGAAGGAGGAAAACAACTCCAATTATCCTCTGTCATCAACCTGATTGCAATTATAGGCTCAGATATAAAGAGGGAAGGAGGGCGAGAGGGAGGGAAGGAGGGAGGGAGGAAAGACACAGGTAAAGAGAGGGAGAGAGGCATGCACAAACACGCGCAAATTGTTAAACATAATCGAAATTTTAAAATACATAATCTCAATTTTGCTTGATAAAAATCAACAATTGATTTACAAAACTGCATTATCCTAAAAACAGTGTCATAGTATCCATCAGAGGCCCATTTCAAAAGAGCACGGATGGATTTTGTTTGCTTTGAGGTTTGGGGGAGGGTTGGCTTTTTTGTTTGTTTGTTGTTATTATTTTTTGTTTTGTCTTGTTTTCCCTTTTAGAAACAAGCTGACAATATCGGTTAAACACAATGGAAGCAAAGCATGCATGCGTATATTGTTCTCATATTTATAAAGTTACTGTATGGAACTATTCTCAAGGCATTGCTGTACTCCGTGGAATTGTCTTCCACTGTTATTTTACTCATTAATATCTTTTACACACATTCATGCTGTTTTCTGGAAAGCCTGCAGTTTTCTTAAATCAGTTTTAAACTCTGGATGCTCACAGGGAGAGTTTCTTGCCTTATATAAGAGAAGAACAGACCTTGGCTCCTCAATACATTGTTCTTTTCCACTATTCCATTTTAACCTTTGATCAGACTATTTTAGGCTGTCTTGGCATAGTCCTCTTTTCTCTCATTCATAACATAAATGTAAAAGTATCTGGGACTGAGAAATATTGAAGGCAATTTTTTACCACAAGGAGTCTAGGACATTTTGCTTTAAAGTTAACAACTACATTTTTCTCTATTTCAGAAAGGAAACTGCTTTTGCTTAAGCTGACCAATCATAAATCTGGTCTGTCCACAACTTCAATACACAGGTCTATTGTCTCTCAGCTCTGGACTAATGGAATCCTGAGATCAGGGAGCCATAAAATGTGTGCTGGTTTGGGAACTTGCCTCCTAGCCTTCTCCCTGTGTCCTTCCACAGCACAAAAAAAGAGTCATGGTGTTTCTTCCTGCTTGGATAGAAGTATTTTATAATGCATTAATCTCTTGAGAGCCCCAGGGGCATGACTTCATCTAAATCTAATACTCCCCAAAAGTTTTCTCTCTAAAGACTTTGATGTTAGAGGTTAAAATTTCAAGTAAGTGATGATAGATGTTACAAAATAATCCCGCAGTAGTTCAGAATTAAGTATAATAAAGGGTTATTTACTTAGAGGTAAACTCAGAAATCACAGTCCTCTGCACAAACTAGAAACAGGAACTGAACCGACATCTGGAAGAGAGAGAGTAAGCCACGCTTTATGTCAGCATTTGCAGTATAAGAGGCCACATCCAAGTGGACTGGTCCCTTAAATGCTACTGGATCAGAGAATTCCTACAGCAACCAAGGAATCTAGGAATGTATAAATTCAGATTATACCTTTGGTTGTATTATTGAAACCTTGAGAGGAATTTCATAATATATAATGATTGTTCTATTTTCCCAGTAATTTTGTGATTATGCAAAAGTGTCAAATAAATCTGGAATGAGTCATTACTTAATTTTTATGTTTTAGGTCCTATCTGGATATGAACAATCAATGTTTATTTTAGTAGATAGATGACAGATGATTGATATAGACAAATATATAGATGATAGATAGATCTATATAAAGATAAGTATATTACTGATAATGGAGAACCTAGAAAAATGTATTTTATTTCACAATTCAATTTATTATTTATATTATTTTTGTCATATCAGTTATTATTTCTTAGGAAGGAATTCAGAGGACTGCTCTATCTTAGTTATTTAGAAACCAGAAGTCATCTATCCATTGGCTTAAGAGCACACACTTTTGATATTTCTAATATCAAATAGAAATCTAATAGGCTTGAAATCTAAGTTTGGAGGATGAAGAAATGGCTCAGTGGTTAAGAATACTATGCACCTGAGGACCCAAGTTACCTTCCCAGCAGCCACATAGTAGCTCACCATCTTCTGTAACTCCATATCCAAGGAATTCCATTACTTATATTTGCTTCCGCAGGTACAGCACACATATGGTACATAAACATACATGCACACAAAATACCCACATTCTTAAAATAAAAATAAATAAATATTTTTTAAAAATGTAGAACCAAGAGTCATATATTTACTACTTCAGCTCGTGAACCACAAAGCATTACAAGTTGAGTGTGAATCTTAGCTTTAAGTGAGGCCACTCTGGGCAATAAAAAGTCTTGTCTCAAAAATAAATACATAAAAATATCCATATGCAGTAAGCATGTATGTCCAATGTGAATGACAATTTCTTTTTCTTTAATTTCATTCAGATTTTTGTCTGTTTGTTTTACTAACTGGTTCATCTAAAAGTCTGACTAGTTTCTGGGATGATTATTAAAAGCAAAACAAAACAAAAACAGAAATGGCATGGGTTTAATCAAGGCAATAACTTCTTGACACAGTTTTCATGCTTTGCCTTGGAGCCTTACCAGATTGGGGCTACTCTTGCCTATATCTACTCTCATTATATTCCAGCTCTGCTCTAACTGAATATGATTGGTGATTTCCTATTTTTAATTGAAATAGAACTAAGGGTATCTGCAAATTGGCAAAGAGCACAGCAGTTATTTAAAAAGCATACAAGGGGGCGATCAGACCACTACACTGCAATCCTGTCCCAAATTTATTATCACCATGCTTTGGGCAAATTACTAGTATGTTAAATTTCACATTTCTACCTGAATGATGAATTCACTATAAGGAGTGTTTGAAGGATAAAGTGAGAAAACGTGTAAAATATGTAAAACTGATGCTATACACTTGAATTCCTCAAAGCTTTTTTCTCAATAAAATGTCCTGTACAAATAGGGCCAACTTGTTCATTCCGGCCACCCATCTAGCTTTGACCTGAAATAATCACACAGAAATTGTATTCATTAAATTACTGTTTAGCCCTTAGCTCTAGCTTCTTATTGGTTAACTCTTACATCTTAGTTTAGCCCATTTTCATTAATATATGTATCACCATGAGGTCGTGGCATAGCAGCAAAGTTTTAGCACGTCTATCTCTGGCAGCAGATCATGGCATCTCTCTCACTCTGCCTTCTTTCTTGCAGAATTTAGTTCTGTCTTCTCTGCCTACCTAAGTTCTACCCTATCAAAAGACCACTGCAGTTTCTTTATTCCTTAATGGTAATCACAGCACACAGAGGGGACTTCTACATCAATCTCCATCATTAATATATTAACAATTATTTTTATGATAATATAACTATAGCAATTATGGTTATTCTTGCCAAATAAAAGCCATTGTTTTATTAAATTAGATTTTTCTGTTATTCTTGATCATAAAGTCCTGCTAATTTTTCCAATAAGAGTCCTAATTGTGTGTGTGTTTACTTAGTTCCTAAAATATATACAGCTGACTAAACTCTGAGGTTCAGGTGAATAAGATGACATCTGTTTGGTTCATAATATATAATTTACAACCAAACTGACTAAAATAAGGTGAGTAACTATTTTCTTAATAAATGAATACTAAAGGTAGAGCCAACTTTCATAAAATAATTGAACAGGACAAGTTGGTATAACTTTCAGCCTCAAAGTAACTTCTTTTAGAAGTAGATGGTGATTAATCCAGAAAATACATGACCTAAAAGTATTCAGCCCTAAGTGGAACTTCTATACACTACTCCATCTCCATGAGGATCAAGGATATATGTGGACAAAAACAGTGAAAAGATTTTGAGAGTCAATGCCTGGAGAGGACTGTAATAAAACAGCTGTGATTGCTATCACAAAACTTACACAAGATCTAGCTATATTATATTCCATCATGAAACCCTAACCTCTAGCTGAGAACTTATTGGCAGTTAGTTGATGCCTGCTCAAGAAGAGAGACTCTAAGTTCGTTGGATTGATGGCCCCTGGTAATATCCCTATGGATTCTTATTATTATTCTTACTCTACTGTGTAGAATCTACTGAGAAATTTTTCCTATATCTATGTGTATGTTGGCTGAGCTAAATGGGTGGGTTAAAGATAGTAAATTTCAAGGGAAACAAAAGGTTGTTTGGGTGGAGTTAGGGGGAGTCACAGACTGGATATTATTATCAGAACATGTTGCATATATGTATGCAATTTTCACGAATAAACTTTAAAACAAGTTAAAGAAGAGTAAAAATACCCCCCTGAACAAGATTCATGAAACTAAGAGACATGACTATAGAAGATAATGCCTACCTGTACTTGAGTTTTCAGATAACACACTCACCAACAAACAAATTCCTTGAGAAATCCAACCAAAACTCTGTTAAGTGAACAGAACTGGTATAGGAAATGCTTCTTTATAAACAATAGACAATCTCAAGTTCATATGTAAGGAAGACAATTACTAATATTTCCGTAGATATCTGATCCTTTGAACTCTTTGTTGCTGGGAAATTTGTAGCACACACAAGAGAGAATGAGGCATATGGAAACAGAGAGCAATTAGTATATCAGGTGGGGATTTTTTTCATAAAAAGTGAAATAAAAGCCCCTAGCCTAAAATAAATTGTGAAAATGTCAGGCATAATATAGAACAGCACAATTGATAGAATTATATCTTATATAGAAATTGAAAAAATCATTAATTCTCTTACATTCTCAGTGAGTGATACTTGGGGAAAATGATTTACAAAATAAGATGTGCTAGACACTGTAAAAAGCAAACTAGGCAAACTTTTCTGAAATAAGTGGTTATATTTCATGTGCATCTTGCATGATGATTTCATTGTGCTTCATGTTGCCTTTGATTTCCCCATTTCACTTAAATCATTGTAGCAATTTTCCTTTGCTTTGCCTCCTCTGCCAAACAGCTGATGTTATTTGAATTAAAAATGCAGCTGTCTTGATCAATCTTTCAAGTTATATATGGAGTTAAAAAAGTAAATTTTCAAGTACAAAATCTCAAGAAATTATTCATCTCGTGAACTAATTTGAGATCTGGTTGTCATGATGTAGCTGTTTCCATTCCAATGCAAATGCAGCTTTGTTCTTGGTTTTGACTGCTCCTTCCATTTTGCAGTTGGCAGAATTAAGTCAGACAGAAACATTACAGTCAAACCTTGTGTTCTATTAATGCAAAGTTCTCAATATTCTAATGATGATCCTTAATATAATTAATCCACGAACACATGTTAAAGCACTTGCAAAAGTAGGTAACAGGTTTCTCATTTTCAATTTATGCATCATTTTCTGTTTTCTTATCTTCCATGCTTCCAAGTGAAAATGGTTATATAGAACTTACTTAGAGCTTCTGTGAATTAAGTCATGGTGCCTAAAAGTCACAAAATTTTTAGATAATTAAGCAAAAGCTGTAAATTTTTCTCATGTGAATGGAATCAATGGAAAATAGTATGCCTACTTGTGGTTTTGATTACATTATTTTTAAATATTGTGCTCACATATACAGGAAGGGAGACATTAGAAAATAATTTTCTCTAGTCAAGTTATTATATTAAATATCCTGATAATTTCTTGTCAAAGTAATATATATATATATAGTAGGAAAATAGCATGTCTTGCTAGATATTAATTATGCTTACCATTTTCAACTTGCCAACATTACTAGAGTTTTCAAGAAAATGTGCCTCAAGAATTCTCATATGGAAATAGGGAGGAGTTGGTATACCAGGTGGAAATTAGTGCTCAGTTAGACTGTTAATGCATATTAAATTAGTACTAACCTTGTCCCTGCCACATGTGAGCTTATGAAAAATGATGTTCCTGGTGTGGACTAATTACACCAGTGACCACACTGAAATGACATCATTAATCGACAATCATATTTATGAAGGTGACATGTCTAACTTGTTTTGATCTCTTGACTTAGAATTTGGAAAGGAGAATAAATTAACGTGCAGCAGGTTTTTAATCTAGAACACTATTTGGCAGTTAAGCGAAATAGCTTTATTTCCCTTGACAGCAGTGAAAAAGAAAGAACTAATTGCCCCTTTTAATAGGCACAGTCAGAACTTAAGACTCCAGAGACCGTGTGAGTACTGAGTGTAAGCACTGAACCGTGGTTAGAGTCAATTTCACCATCTGCACCATGAAATTACAGCTACTGAATCAACAAACAGCACTCCCTTCATGCCAAATATCTTATTTCAGGTTTTCACATTGTTTATTAACATTCTCTAGGGATTCTCAACAGTTAAAACAAATTCCTACTGAAAAATAATCCATCTTCAAGTCACATGTTTTTGATAGAATCTTAAGCAAAATTTCAAGTAACGTTTTACAATTTTAAATAAGTGTTGGAAGAATAAAGAATAGCTTTTAAATATTTCGCCTTCAAGAACCCACAATTTGTCAATTTAAAAACTAAGAATTGCTTTAGAAATCATTTGTCAAAAGAAGGTGATCACAGTACAATAAACATTTAGACATTCTTGCTGTTTTAAATGTGTTCATCAGCCCAAGAGAAAATATCAAAGACACTTTGTATGACATAGTCATTGTAAAAATAATTCATCTAGAACCACTAATGTGAGAAAGGCTCTCATATCTTTATTTTCTTTATTTGGAATAAAAGTAAATCTATACAGGAATGGTTTAGTCATTTTTAGAATGATGAATTCTAAAATGCAATATACTATTAAAAGGTTATAAATATTAATATAAAACTATTTTCAAAGCAGAAGTGTTTGGGTTTTCAAACTATAACCTTTGAAAAAGGGAGTTAGGTTAAAATACATTTCTTTATTTAAGCCTACCAAGGAGAGTCTAAAATCTGGCATAATGATAATGTCTATGTGAGTGTCTAGATACATTAAGTAGGGCATGCTGAAAGAAATGCTTCCCCATGATGGCAAAAATATTCTTTCATATTCTGAAGCTAAAATTTCTCAATACTTGATATATCTATTAATTATCATTATTTACTCATTGAAGTGAAATTTCTAGAAAATCCTTTCTCCACACATTTAAATATAAAAATGTATTCATTTGAATTCTGAAAACATGGTTTAACTTGTATTTCACATATGTGTGCATACACCCACGTGGAGAGAAAGAAAGAGAGACTAAATTAATATAATAAAAATGTAAGAGAGGAGACTATTCTTTCCAACTCTATAAATTTAAATTAAAAGTAATATGCAGAGCTCAAAGAATTTATTTTTTGTATACTTAACCAGTGTTGTACTTGTATCAAAATAGTTTCTGTGGAAATTGTCTATAACATCCTGAGCAATGGTATCTTTCATTTTATGCCAGGCACCATCCAGGGAGATAGTTACAACAGGACACTTTAACTGGTTCTTTCTTGTGGTAGGAGAGTGGGCAAGGAGTTTTAGTCATTAAAAGCAACATGTTAGCCAGTGCGAGAAGTGAGGATAGACTGACCATTGTTGAATGAGGAAGTCAAAATACCAAGAGCCCAGCAGGTTTAAGGCTCAGTGGTACTCACAATAGCACTGACTGTATAACTTCAATAGTACTGAGAAGAGGGCAGGCATTCAAGAAAATCCTCAGGAAAGTCACGGGCTGTGTCAAGTAATGGAGAGGTGACTGCAGAAAGAAAGTGAATAGCTGAGTATATTTGGATCACCTTATTCAGAGAAGTAGAAAATGAATAGGACAAAGCTGATATTTAAAAATGGGAAGCAAAGTTTCTCTCTTAGGTGACTCATGATATTAAGAATGTGAAAGGAAGGGAAGAATCATCATTTCATTGGACTAAAAATCCACTTCTGTTCTCAGTTAACAGAAAACAAAACATAGCCATACAAAATATTTTACTGTGATTACAATTTGCACTTTAGAACAGTGGATTCTTTCCATTTCTTAATCATAGAATAATTTAATTAAATACTAAGAATTTCATGCAATGGTTTTAGATATTCACTCCCAACTCCTCCCAGATCCTCCTGCTTGTCCCTTCCTCCAGCTCATCATTGGCTGTCTTAAAAACAGGATCACCTCACAATTGATGTTGTGGATCTCTGGCTCTTACTCTTTTCTGTCTCCTCTGTGATATTCTCCGAGACTTAACTTTAGGGATTGTGTGCAAACATAGTCTGAGCCTCCCACACTCAGTCAATATCTGCATTTGGGTCAGTTGTAACTTTTCTGTAGTGATCTCTGTCTATTGTAAAAATAAGTGTTTTCAATATCACGGCAGCATTATTTGTCATAGCCAGAACCTGGAATAAACCTAAATACCCCCTAACCAAAGAATCAATAAGGAAAATGTGGTGTCTTTACACAATGGAATACAACAGAGTGGGAAAAAATAATGACATCTTGAAATTTGTGGACAAAAGGATGGATATAGAAACATCACATTGCATGAGCTAACCTAGACCCAGAAAGACAAATATAATATGTACTCAGACATATGTGGCTATTAGACATAAAACAAAGAAAAAACAGCCTACAATTCACAATCCCAGAGAACCTAGACAAAAAAAGAGAACCCTACGGGAGTCACAATTGAATCTGATCTACATGGGAAGTAGAAAAAGACAAGGTCTTTGCATTACAGAAGCTTCTCAGTTTCAGGAGGTCCCATTAATATTCATTGTTGCTCCTATTGTCTGTGCTGCTGGGGTTATACATAGGAAGTAGTCTCCTGTGCCCATGTGTTGCAGACTACTTTCCACTTTCTCTTCTATCAGCTTCAGTGTGGTCAGATTTATATTGAGGTCTTTAATCCATTTGG